>WBNH01010089.1:0-68517 GCA_013401255.1 Urocolius indicus
CATCAGCCAGCTCCCTCAGTGCTGTAAGATGCACCCCATAGGATCTATAGACTTATGAGCGTTAAGCTTGGCCAACAAGTCTTCTACTTCTTCTTCATCACCAAGGGAAGGTTCTCTATGGTAGATAATGTATCTTTACAGTTGTATAATTTCATCATTTTCACCCAGTCACTATTCCTATCTTTAGCAAAATAATCAAAAGTGCAAAATCACATCACAAAAGGACCAATGTTTGTACTGCTAGCTAGATGACACAAATGGCATTAGAAATTAGAAAACATGCTTTACTGAGAAATCACAGACTGTAAGAGCAAGAAATAAATCAGTAAGTTTAGGTAGTTAGCAGACTGAGCACTATAGTATCTATGCCTTGCCAAAAATTCTTTTTATCCCCTCTTTTTTCAATGCTGATACTAGTACCTTTTCTTTAGTCAAGAAAAGCTGTCATTTATTGCTCCTATATGCCTTCATGTTAATGAGTCAATGTTTTGACACATATTTATGAGGAAAAAGTGTTTTGACTGAAGTTATTGAGAGCAACAGCAAAAGTACTAAGAACTTTCATTTTAAAAGAGAAAGAATATGTTTTATCGTGTTCAATCAGGCAAGATATTATTGGATGTAGACAGAATAGCGTGCTTGACAAAAGTGACCTAAGATAACAGAGCTGACAAACCTTAGAAAGTCATTTAATAACTATAATATTTCTGAATTGTGGCATTATCTGTTAGTCTGATGGAGAGTACTTGCCATCTGGTGGATAAAACCTGCAGTGTAATTTAAAAGTAAAGAATGACATGTTCAGATGTTCAGAGCTGCCTTCATTGTCTGCAAGAAAATACTGTTAAGCTGGGATCAAAAGGTCCCTGTTTGAAGCATGTCTGCACAGTTAATCTAATTTTGATTACCTAGAATAGCTGATATCAGTAATAGACAGGTGTTAATTGACAAATGCAATTTTGAATACACTTGGAATGCTAAAATTTGATCTTTGGATTATAGGTCTGTTAAAATGGAGTATGTTTACTTTCCCTGCTCCCCTATTGTGGTGAAGAGGAGTGAAGTTCACTAAAGTGCAACAATAATCATGTTCAATTTGGTCAGTCCTATGCACCAATAGCTGGCTTTTCATGCAGGTGATCTTGGCCTACTGGACAGCAATGATGATATCTTAGCTAGACTATCAAACACAATGAAATACTAAATCAAAGATTTGCCGAGAAAAGGGAACTGCTGCTGAATGTCTGGTTAAAAATCACACATAGATATAATTTTATGTGATTTACACTGTTAGACATCTTTACATTGCACTTATACTTAAGCAGACTGTGTAAGATTCGTCAACATTTTCAAGCTTGTCCATTTTTTCACTCCTTTACTCTTCTGTGGCATTTAGTGGTTACTTTTGAATCTTTTATCCTTTACTGTCACCTTGTGGCGTATGAACAAAAAATCTTTCAGTGCTTTTTTTCCTTCTCTTTACATTTAAAAGTGTTTACAAGAATGCTTTAAAGCAAAGAACGGCAAAGCATTTAGTTTTACACAGATGTCCAGTAAGCCTTTACTTGTATTTCAATATTTCTCTGCTTTTAAAGTACAAATGGAATATGAACACCACTGCAATATGCATCAGTCTGAAACCTGTTTTGACTCTCTTAGCATAGAAAATGCAGTTCTTAAAACTACCTACCTCTGGATCAACATTTAGAGAAACAGGACTCTCTGGGCACTAGTATAGGAAATTATTAAGTGTATATACTTCTGAATACTGCTAATTTATACAATTAATACCTCTTCCTTTTAACAGATGAAATAATGGCACAGCAATTATTTGCTTCCACATGAACATGGTTAAGATCTGGTTTGGATTCTAAGGCAGACTGTGACACTGACATCTTCTTAAAAATTGGAATAAATATCCACAGATAAGTCAAAAGCAAGGAGGTATGAAAGAGTAAATGGGAAGGAGAAGTAGAAACCTAAACTATAACAAAGTTCTGGATGGATACAACAAAAATTGCTGGAAGTAGTAATTTATCAGCTCCACTTTCCTGTATGTAAGATGGTTACAGGATCTGGCAGTAAATAATGTTATTGGAAAGGGGAGCTTCAAGAATTAGGTTTTTTCACATCATATGCATATTTTCTTTTTTAAAAAATCATATTTATAGAATATAATTCAGAAATAGCCAGTAAATGCCGAGTTCTCCTTCTTGCTGAATCTTTGGTACTATCTTCTGTAATAAATTAAATGCCAAAAGTTTGCAGCTTTCTACTACTTCTACCCATCCAGATGCTTCTCCCATTGGCTTTCCATTCTTTTCTCTTTAGTTTATGTGGCACGTTTCTAGCTCTTTGGTTTTAGTAACCAGAAAAAAACAATAACATATTTACCTCTCTTCTGTTTATTTGCCCTATCTTTTTCACAAAATTCCAATTTCTGTTTTGTATTTTCGGAATTTCCTCTGCTTTTTGCTTAGCTTAAAAATTGAGACTGTTTGTATGAGACTGTTAAACAAATTTACTATGTCAAAGATGACTGCTTTAAGCCAATTAACTTTGTCCAACTTTTGGTTGGTTTCTCTCAGATTAAAATGCTGTCTCAAGGATTCATCCTGAGAATTTTCTTCTGCATCTAATGTTTATTATTGTGTTAACCCTGACTGAAATAAAACACATCTACAAATTAAGTATAAGTATAGTACCATTCATAGAATGATAGAATCATAGAATGGTAGGAGTTGGAAGGAACCTTTAGAGATCATCCAGTCCAACGCCTCTGCAGAAGCAGGTCAACCTAGATCAGGTTGCATAGGAACATGTCCAGGCGAGTCTTGAAGAGCTCCAAGGAAGGAGACTCCAGAACCTCCCTGGGCAGCCTGTGCCAGGACTCCCTCATCCTCACAGTAAAATAGTTTTTTCTTATGTTTAAATGGTACTTTTTGTGTTCCAGCTTCATCCCATTACTCTTTGTCCTGTCACTAGATACAATAGAAAAAAGGAATGTCCAAACCTCCTGACTTCCACCATTTAGATATTTGTAAATATTAATGAGATCTCCCCTCAGTGTCCTCTTTTGTAGACTAAAGATGATGGGTGTCGGGAGGTTGAGGCATCTCATTTTCCTATTATATCTAGTGACAGGACAAGGGGTAATGGGATGAAGCTGAAGCACAAAAGGTTCCATTGATTAACTCCATCTTCATATTTGTATCTTTTGTACTTCTAACAATTTTGTAGCCTGATTGTAGTGAAGACTTTTTCCATAAATGTCCATAAAGCAAAACCAGAAGCCTAAATCTGTCCACATCAGCTCTCTATCCTCTCTTCTCCCCCTCTTCTCCCTGCCCTTCCCTCCTCCTTCTTTTCCCCCGCTTCTTCCTCCACTTCATCTCAGTCCAAGCAGATTTATTGATGCTAAAAATAAATTATGACTAGCAGCTTTCATGTGATGTTTCATACTTTTGGTAGATACTTTTGGGTTCTTAATTTACAATAAATAATGCGTGAATTAAAATTCTGATTATTTCTTTTCCACACTAGTTAAAATTATCCATAAAACTTTATATATTTCCTTTAGCTCCATTCATGTTACTGGTTCTGTATCTTTGTACACGTACTTTCTGGAATTTGCTGTTTTAATGAAGAGTAATTGCGTACTATGAGAGCTCACACAGCTTCAGAAATGCGGAATACAGTCTGATTTACTAGTGGTGAGCTTTCATGTCCATCTTTTTCTAAACATTTATCACCAGCCATTTGAAAAAAGGTATTCAAGTCATTGGCCAAAAAAAACTAGAACAAAAAAAGAGGTCAAAACCCCTTAATCACATACAGAGATGAATCAAGTTTAGATTTAGTCGAGCAGGTGTTATAACAAGATTATTCTCATGTAAAACTAACTCGGTATTTTACCATAAAGGTTAATGTACGCAAAATGTCAAAACTTCATGTAGTTCTAATAACGTGCTGAATAAATGGAAATGCACTTTGTTCAGCAATGGCTGATACTTTAATTTTCTACTTTTTAAGCTGGTGCATGTTTAAAATATTCACTTAAAGTAGTGGTAGGTCACAAACTTTCAGGCCAGTTCTCTTTTCTGTGTATAAGCTTCAAGTTATTAATTTATCTCCTGAATGTGCACAATTCAGACCCAAGTGTTCAAATAATAGTGACTCTCTTCTTTCTGTAAATGCAGTTTGTTATATGTCAGCTCTACTGTCCCTTTCCTAAAAAGCCACTTGTGCTGCTTAAATCAAGGTGGCATTCATTGGTTGCTGTTTGCAAGAGACCTTTGCAGAAATCTGACAGATTCTAACAATTTTGGCCACAGATAATGATTTTATTGGTACTGTGCTGACTCTGGTCATTTTTTGGCCTGCATGATGCAGTAAAATGATGGCTATGCATGTTCAACCAGTCTTATACTGTTATTGTGATGAGTTAGGTGACTCAGAGCATGTATGATTACTCTTGCTTTCCCTTTCATCCCCCATGAAATATTGACCGAAGTGTCCCAAGTCTTCAGTGAGCATAGAATGAGGAATACAGCACTCCTTCAGATAGGCTGCATCAGGGGTCAAGGCACAGAGAAATAGTACAGAGGCCTGCCGCTAACCCTCAGGAAGCCTCAACAAGTCACTGCAGTCTTTATTCCCACTTCTTATTCCAGTTTGGAGCAAGATCATCTATAGAGACATCCATTCCTCATAGTAGTCTCTCATCCCTGTCTAGATGGGAAAAAAATGCATTTAGCATGCTGAAATGTTCTCTAAGAAAGAGTCCTCAACAAAAGGAATGGTGAATTATTGGGCCAGGAGAGGTATTGGATTTAACACACTTTAAATCAATCTCAGAAATTAGTTAGAATGCAAGGGCCAACATTATAATATACTCAGAGGAAGTAATGTAAACAACAAAAACACTGTTGAAAGTTGAATGAGAGAACTCTGACTCTAAGAGTAGCCATTAAAGAACTGGCACATCTGATTTCATTTTTGCTGTATGCATAGGTATTTGTCAAATATAGAGAAGAAAAGGCTGTTTGATGACAGAAACACTTGGGAAGGTCAGAAAACATGAACCCAAGGTGCAGAACAGTCAGGAGACATATGTATATAAACGAAAAGAAGACATGAGAGGCTTTACAGAAGAGGTTTTCAGATTAAAATAAGAATATTTTTTAAAACAGTGATAAATTCTTTTCAAGTAAGATATAAAGAAGTTCTATTAATAGTAGTGTAGCTCAGCTAGTAAAATATTGTGGGTCATCTCCAATATATCAAGAATCCAGGTGTGGGTCACATTGTAGTGTCTGCAAAATATTTTCTTCATAATTATGGCAGGAAAGGTTATTCCAAACACTGAATTTGTCATATCAGGTTACATCATCCACACAACAAACCTTCTCATTAACTGCAGTAAAATGCATCAGCTTTACTGAGAAATTAGGTTGGTGTTTTGCTTTTTGTTTTCCCCAGAGTTGTTTTTCTGAAGCTCTCCCACAACACCCTTTCTGAGCTGTTTGATATTTCCTGCTTTGATGAACTGCAGCGTTATTAGTTATACTCAGTGGGATATGACATTTTCTATACAAGCTGTCTATATAATTGGCATTCTTGGGGTAGTTCAGCATCTGGTGAACAGTATCTACCTGAATCAAAATGTGCTTGGAGGTAGATGCCCCATAAGGAAACATTCTCTAAGGCATATCTGATGACGATCATCATCTACACAATAAAAGCATTGTCTACAAGTTTCTTGAACTGACATGAAAGCCTGTTTAACTCAATACTACAAATGATCCTTTAACTAGAGCAGCAATGACTTACTTTTTGTACTCTTATTCTGTTAGAATACTGGCAATGATGTGTTCCTTCCCTGTACTTCCAAGTATGTTGAACATATTTTGCGTGTACAAAAGCAAGATGCCACCCTCTTAACAATTAGCTGAGACAGCTTTACAGTTATAAATATTTGGTCTTGATATTGTTTTGTCTCCCTTTATTGCCATTTAAGTTAAAGACTCCTTTACTTGAACAACTTCTTCATCTTAAATAACATCGCAGAGAGATATTGTCACGTGCAAATGCTTAGTTATGGTATCTCATAGCAAAAATGATACAACCAAAGGGAGATGGGATTTATATCAGGATGTGAATGTAATGATCTTAAATAAATCTCTCATATGAAACGAAAAGCAGAATAACATCTTTTGAATGCTACATTTTCCCTTATGAGGGACTGAGCTACTGTATTTTCAGGGTCTCTCCACTCCAGGCACAGTATTTCTTGGCAGAATACTCTCTGTCATTCTTTCCAGAGTGTTGCCTTCACTCCTCCTTACCCTTGGACATTTCCTCTTGGCTAAGGGGAAGTCATCTCAGAAGACACTATGTATGCCTTGGCTGGGGGTGTGGAGTGTGTGTTTAGGGACAGAGGGGGAAAGACAATAACTCCATTGACCTGAATCAAAAGAATAGCATCATTTCCAAAAGATTGTCAGAAATCTTCAGAAACTCTTCCAGAAACCTGTTTTTTACTTGACTTTTTCTTATTAGACAGGAATTTGCTGCAAGAGCCAGTTGGACAAATGCAGCACCTATGTTATAGCGAAAGGAAGCAAGAGGGATGAGTGAAAGTGATAGTTCTTTTTTTTTAAGTAACCAACTCTTTATATTATATATTTTCTTTTTTTTACTAGACATTGGGTAGGCTCCCACATCTTTTTTTTTTTAAAAAAAAACAAAACAGAAATTTGTTTTCTAGAATGATTATTAGTAATTTTGAGATCTTTAGTTTGAGTAAGAGTGGTACTATATGCAAAAACTGTTAGCTACTGTCACCTTTTTCTAATCAGTGTCTGAAAGTCCCTGGGTTTTTTTTTTTCCTTAAATTGTGCAAACACTATAGGAAAAATGTTTTCTCAAAATGTCAGCCTTTTCCTCAGATGAACTGTTTTATATTTATTATTCTTTATCTTCTTTGTAGATTTCTTTGTCTTCTATTCAAAAGGTGCTAGAAACTGCTTTTCTAGAACATGAAAGAGAGATTTTTGGTTTCTAATGAAAATCATTTATTATTGCCTTTCTATTTGTATTTGCCACTTAATTTTGGATATGTTTGATGTAAAAATTTTTTATGGTTTTTTTTCTTTCATGAAATAGTTTTGCTTTTATAAAATATCTATCTTTTCTAGATAAAATGATGATGTTCATTTCAAGTGAATGAAACCATGATATCAGTCTTATTTTTTTCCTCTTAAATTCATTTTCTGAATTTAATTTTTTTTGTTCTTTTTATTTTATTTTATACTGAAATGACACAAGACAATCTTATTATTTTCTGCTTTCTTCCAAGATAGGGTTGAACAAATTTACTCATGCTGTTTGAAAATTATTTCAGTAATCCCAGGAAATCACAAATTAAATCAAATTGATTTTATAAATTCTCCTTTTTATTTCCAAAATAAGGGGGAAAAAATCTTTTATGCAATGTTTACTAAACTATTTGAGGTAATAAGAAGTCTAAAAAGGAAAAAAACTCACATTTTTCTCAAAGAATGCCTTACCTTTCCTATCACCAGGTGAGTCTGTCTCTCTTACTGATGTTTACTGTGGTAAACAGTAATATTTTGTGGAACAGATAATGAAAAGACACAGAAGAGGACAAGTCTGGACTGTATTTACAGAAGACCTCAAAATATCAAATATAATTTTATCTCTAGTATTTATACTGTATTAACAGACAGCTGGAATATTGGTGACTCAGGAAAGATTTCAGCTTGACAATAGACTTCCTATGCAACATTGATAATAGGAGTTTAAATGTTTCAAATCTAGGAGGAAGTAAAATTCAGATTTCTTGCTCTCTTAAGGCATTGTGCAAAAGGTAACTATTAATATATCCAATGTTATGAAAAAAATTAAGATTTATGTAGTTAGTTCCTCAGTGTAATGTGATGTTTTCACCTAGCTATTCAATCTCCAGTGGGGCTGGAGTTCGAATACACTCTTGTGCTTGGTTTTTTTTTAATAGATAACAGTGATTGAGTCTTCAGGACCTCTGATTTTGTAGTCTTCTAACAGGCAAGTGGTATTTTCAGCTAGAATACTATAATGATTAAAGAGTTACATACGTACATACTTGTGTATATATGTTTAGGTATGTATATAGGGGAAAAAGCCCAAATAATTTGTATGTAATATGAATAGCAGCTGGACTTAGGCACTCACTCTATCCAGTAGCTGGCTGTGGATCCTGTCTACCTCAGTTATCTCCTGCACAGGCACACATATGAGAACAGGGCTCTCTGTTAACACATAGACCTACATTGTCTCCAGCAGCTGTCCTGACCTTCTGTCAGGCAATTTCTCCAGTTGTCTCATAGAGGCACACACATACAGCTTCTGCCAGGCCTTCATACCTCCTTGCCAGCTGACTCACCTTGATAATCTCTAGGGATTGCACACTAACTTAATCACTCCTGTTTCTGGTATAACAGACACAGGATTCCCTAGGACTGCAGCTACTGGCACGCAGACCTACATACACTCACATGCTCCCCAGAGTTCCATCACTCAGGAAAATAGTAAAGCATAAGTCTTGTGCAGTTCCCAAATCTTCCTTTTGCTGCATCTCATGCTCCCGTAGGCAGAAACCACCTTCAGTCTGTAACATACTCATAACACAACCCCCGTCAGCTCACAGTGTTGAGCATTTCCCCTGTCTGTGAGGCTAGGGCTTTTCCTGGCACAGCCCTGGGAGAAACTGTGACACTCCCTTTCTCTGATTAGGGTATTGAGGTTCCCCCATCTGCCTTGTGTCTATATGTTCCTTGTTGTGTGCAGGGATGAACTGTTTATCACATAACCTAATATATGGCAACATCAGAACTTTATAAACTACTGTGGAGCAGAGATGTTCCTAATAGGGTGTTTAAAATTGAACATAGTGATCTAGAATCATAGAATCATAGAATGATAGGGGTTGGAAGGGACTTTTAGAGATCATCTAGACCAACCGCCTTGCAGAAGCAAGTTCACCTAGATCAGTTTGCAGAGGAACACGTCCAGGTGAGTTTTGAAGACCTCCAGGGAAATAGACTCTACACTCTCCCTGGGCAGCCTGTGCCAGAGCTCTGTCCCCCTCACAGTTTAAATGGAACTTTTTGTGTTCCAGTTTCATTCCATTACCCCTTGTCCTTTTAGGTACTTGTAAGTATTAATGAGATCTCCTCTCAGTCTTCTCTTCTCCAGACTAAACAGCCTCAGTTCCAGTCCTCATAAGATGCTCCAGTCCCTCAATCATCTTAGTGGTCCTGTGTTGGAAAAAGCACAGCATCATGATTAATAAGGTCTTGGAATTCCAGGACAATGGTAGTACAGCTAAGGAATAAAAAAGACATGTAATGTATGAGATAAGAAGCTTTGGAAAAGTATAGAATAATGCCAGTGTCTTTGTGTGAGCCTTAACTTCACTTTGGGAAGCACTAGTACAGAACAGATCTGCACTGCTGTGCTATGTGCAGAAACTAGAGGCAGGGGTTTCGTGTGTAGAAGGTGAGACTAGATGATCACAACAGCCCCTCTTTTTTTAATATTGGTTACTTAAGCAACTAACAAACTCTATCAGTTAACAGTGCCATATGTAACTTACTTCCCTTCTGTAAGCAAAAGGAAATATCCAGTTTTCAAAAAAGAAATAAGAAAGTGCCAAAATTTTAAGTACCAGGTTAGGGTTATATCTTGTCTGTTTGTTACTCACCTTGCATAGTGAAAAGTAACACATAAAAGCAACAGAGGCTCAATTTAATTGCTACAAGGGAAACTAACAATAAATTCTAAAAGAGAAAACTAGCCCTTCAGTTTTAACCACTAACATTTCCTATTTTGTATCTTCTAGTTTCAACTGCCTTGTGTGGTCTGATTTGGAAAAAAAGATTTCTTTAAAATCAAACTTTTATCACCAATTTCAATTGTTATGCCTCTTCTGTATCTAGTCGGTAAAAGAAATTCTTTGTCTGGATGTGAGCTTGTTTCTAAAGCAACCTACCTTACAGTTCTTCAAATGGAAAAGCACATCTCTCTTCTGAAAGTGCATTTTTTTGTCTTCTCAGAAAGCAGTAACTAATCAAAACATTGTACTGGAGTTGTCTAAACAAATCATATAGTTAATATGTGGACTGAAGTAATACTTGAGCCCTGGCAAGACCTTAACAATTGGTACACCCTTTCCCCTATTAGCTTGTTAAAGAAACTGTTAGAAATAGAGAACAATAATTATGCACTCTCTCAAACACAGCAAACCTCTCTCTGCTCTCTCACACATCACTACATTCACTTCTTGTACTTAAACTTGTGTATTCAGCAAGGTTACTTGCCTCAGGCTTCTCTAAATACCTCTCAAAAAACCCCACCATTGCTACTTCTTCTTCACCCACTTGCTACCCTTTGCTTTTCCAACCTTTCATTTTTCAAATCCTTCATTTCCAAATCATGCCTTCAGTTACTGCACTGTCTCTGAAGAAACAAGTTGTATTGTAGAAAATTTCCTCTCAGAAATAACATAAGAGAAAATAAACAGCAGACTAAACTGTGTTTATCTAACAATATACATAGAACAGGCAGCTGCAAATGTACCTTCTGCCAAACCAGAAGTTTCTAAAAAAAGAAGGAGCCTGAAATAATTCTGTACTGCCACTTCCTGGCAGAATCTGCATAAATTCATTAAGAAAATGCTTGTGTCTCATAAGCATCATTGTATGTCATACTACTACTGAAATGGAAGCGTTGAGAAAAGATGCTATTTATTACAATGACATACTGTGGTGTTGGTCAAATGACATCTCTTATCGATCAATAATAGTCAATTGCACTGCCTAGTTGCAATCACCTTTTTCCTAATCATGGGTTGCTATTAGGATTTTGCATTGTGTCACGGTTTTTTGCAATCCACAAGGACCTGTTTTAGTGCAATACATAGTGTCCTTATAATTGTTTAATCCATTACATGTATCATTATGTCCTTTGGAGAATATATGTTAGCTTCGGGGTTTGTTTACTTTGTTGGGTTTTTTTTCCCTTAATATGTATACAAATAATTATAGATACTTTTTGTGTGCTTTTGTATACTTGGTTTTTGCAAAACCAAAACATAAAAAAACCCCTCCTATAGCTTTGCCAGCTGACACTTTTTTGTGGATCATAGCTTTGTAATTGCTGCAGGACTATCTACTAATTTATGATCTCCTTTGTGTTCATGGTGGACTGAACCATAGATGCCGAAAGCCTCAAGGCTTATTTCATGTAACAGAGCAATGACTTCACCTATCTATTTTCCCTGACTATCACATCCTTCCAAGGAAACAGAGAGTGCGGCTTCTTTCAGCTCCTTTTCATGTTCTTTCGCTGTTCAAAAGGTTAATGTATTTTTTTTGCAATTGACTTTTTGATGTACAGATATAATATACTCAGGATTTCAGAGTCAGAGGTGCTCTTTTTCCATCAACTGTCCTGGTTGACATCCTACACATAAATAGCACAAGCTACCTACTTTTCTGGCTCTTAAAACACAGACTGTCCTACAATTGTAAACTGCAACATCTATGTGCTGGGGAAGAGGGGGGGCTATAATAAAACTTTCAGTCCTATTGGGAAATTTTTAAAAATTCTACAGCATTTGTAGTGATTCTATGCATTCCAAATTAGTAATGATAGAATGTCATGGTTTGTAAAGTACACAAAATGCTGTGCACTGAGGTAACGAAGGGTTTAAAAGTTGGGTGAGGGAATCAATAATCTTTATTGCATAGTATTTTCTGGAGATGTAAAGTCTGTGTAGAATCTTTTGTGCACACCAAACTAAACTCCAAGTCAACCAGAGGAGAAGGAGAAGACAGGATTAGGGGAAAGAAAATAGTAACTATGCAAAGACAAGAATTATTTTATGGACTAAACTCCTTCAAAGAATTGAAGTAGAGGCTTTTTGACAAGAGGGGAAATTGGATTTCCTCCGAACAATATGGGGGATTCTTCTCATTGAATCAGTAAAACATCAAACTAGTAAGAAATGTCAGGAATGTGCTGAAAAAAAGAGTCTATATTGGACTAAATAGGAAGTAGAAGTTTTAGTGATACTTGGGATGGATTTTGTATTTTATGTTATCTAAAGGTTCACAGGTGTGATTAGTGTAACAAGTGTGTTCTTACTCAATAGTAAAACTTACTTTCTTGCATCATCAAAGAAAATGAGTATTTAAGCCAAGTCAATCTATCAATATTTATTGATAATAATTGAAAAGGAAAAACAGTAGTATATCAGAACAGTAAATACTAATATTCCCACTGTATGAGTAGTAAGTGTTTAGTGAATTCCAGTGATTTTACTATTACATTGTAACTTTGAGAAATGGCATTTACTAAAGAGGCATGTGCTTGTTTTACTAGCACTTGTTATTACCATAGATTACCACGTAATAAAAGGTTTTATTCTTTTTACATCAATAGATTGTAAATAGAGAAAGTAAGAAGAAGAGATGAAAAAAACGGTTGAGGTAGTATACACAATATCGGAACAATGCTATTGAAGATACTTTGATTTCTCAGCCAGAGTTACAAAGGTATTTAGCCAGAAGAGCAGTTTAAACAGTGATGTACAGCATTGTCTGTGACACTGTAAGGCTGACATAAAGTGAAAAAAATAATTTGGTTAAAATAAAGTGCAGTAAGAACTGTGCACAATTAATTATTTATGCTGCAAAATATGGTAATTTAAATATATAAGAATTTAACTACTTAATCTATATGAAATATTGTAGACAGACATCTGTCTAGCTCTCAAAGTTATGTGAAAAGGTCTATGAGAAAGAAAAAGCAAACTGCCAGGAAAGATGAATTTAGGCTTTTTACAAATATTGTGAAGCCATCAATTTGCATAAATTATAATTATATTCTGCATTAAAATGATAGCTAATTGTTTAATTATGTTCTTAAATTAATGTAATGAGAACAGAAAATATCAGAATGTATTGTTGTTATGTAGCAAATGAATTACTGCATTGAAGGCTGTGTCATCTAAACTCTTTTCTATTGCCACTAGATGGTGACAGTAACTTTTAAACAGGTCTAACTTGGCCAGCTATGTAGCTTTTTCCTGCTTTTGAAGCCCAATACTGAAAGGTGCATGTCAGACTGGTAAATGTAGCCTGGAAGCACTAATGTTCATCAACTATATAAAACTGGAGAAAGTTTAAACATTTTTAATTTAAAAATAAGTTTTAGAACAATTTCTGTGTGAAGATCATTGAACTATATTCTATCCTACTGTAATCTCTTATTTCATTGCCTATTGTACATTAATGAGGATGTTAATATTCATGGTGCTATTTCAGTATTAAAAAGGATAACACAAGTCATAGTTTGAATCACTTCAGGATGATACACAGTAATTTTTGGAGCAAGAATTTATGGAATTACCTATGTTTATGTATTTCCTACCATCTCAGCAGCACTGCAATATCTTCTGGTTTGCAGAACTGGAGGTTTTGGCCTTGAGAAAGGTAGATAAATTAATGAAAATGCATTTCAAGTGTAATATGGGCTACATTTAAAAAATTCTACTAAATAAAACATCTTACCAGACTCTGTTGGATTTGTCTGAAGCCATTTCTGGTAGCAGGGGAGGGGCTGTAGTGGTGGCTCCTTTAAGAAGTTGTGGGAAACTTCCCCCACTCTAACTTGGACCCACATCCAAAGCTGAGCCAATTGAATGCTCTGTTAATCACTTTACAAGGAGAAGAAACTGAAAGAGGAGGATTGGAGGTGATAGGATAAGGGAGCAATGGCCATAAAGACCCAAAGATCAGTGAGGGCACAGAGGAGGAGGTGTGCTGGAGCAGAAACTCCTGTGTGTCATATGGTGATACAGCAACTGTTCTTCTGCAGCCCATGGAGGCCAATGCTGGCAGCTCATGAAAGACCTCATGCCAAGGGTTGTGACTGCTCAGAGGGACTGTGACTCTATGGGAGAGCAGCGTTACAGCAGAAGGTGCCCAGAATGCTGCTGCCACAGAGGAGATCCACGTTGGAGGAGTCTGTGAGGAGCTGGAGCCCTTGGGAAAGACTCATGCCAGAGAGGTTCATTAATGACTACATGCTATGGGAGGGTCCTTGTCATGGAGCAGGGGAAGAATGTGAGGAGTCCTCTTACTCTGAGAAGAAAGAAGTGGCTGAGATTATCTGTGAGGAACTGACCCCAATTCCCATTCCCTGTCCTCCTGTGCCACTGAGGAGGGGGATGAGGTAGAGATATCTGGAGGAAGGAGCTGAGACCAGGAAGAAGGGAGAAGGCGGGGAGGGGGGAAGAAGATCTTAAAGTGCTGGTTGTATTTTCCTCATCATCCTGCTCTGTTTTTGCTTTCTATCTTTTCTGTTTCTAGTTGTTGGTGGAATAAACTCATCCTGTTTTCACCTCAAAGTGGAGTAGTTCAGTCTATTTTTGCCCAGAAACATCACAGATGAGTGAGCCCTCCCTGTCCTTGTGTCCATCCTCAGGACCTTCAGTTATCTTTTCTCCTTCCGTCTCACTGGGGCCTCTGACTCCACTTTCACACCATGGGAGGTGGGTGTGGGAGGATGAGTGAGCAGCTGCATGGTGCTTTGTTGCAAGATGAACTTACACTACAACACAGATATTAAAATGCACTTATATGTGTTTTGATAGATAAGGGCTATTTGTTAATTTTGAGTTCTGAGAATGATTATAAAGAACTATTCTAATTACAGGGATCTTATCAAAACAACTACAAATCCCATTAATTTTTCAGTGGATAGAATTTCACCACTGAAGCTTAAAACATTCTTTAAGTCCAAAACAATACGTGCTTTGAGATTTTAACTCGGTATCTTCCAGAAGAGAGATGATGCTCTTTCTCTTCCTTCTGCCGCTTTTAAGACAACAAATAAATCTTAAATTTCTAGTAAAATTTGTGCAATTTAAATATCTACAACTAACAAATATTTTATGCTAGTGCCATTTTCTAGCTTTTCAGATTTTATCTATTGGTTGTTCTTTGTAATTGATGTATATAGAGTTACATTCATCATGGACAATTCTCCCAAGACCTGGAGAGTTAATGCTAATTATGAGGCTTCTGGTTGACTCATAGATTTAATAGAGGCTGTTCAATTTACTCTATTAATAGTATGCAATTCTATCCATGCCTATCTGCATGATGTTCCTGGGCTCTAAAAACCCTCATTTACATTAGAGTTGCCTCTGTTCTTATATAGCCTTACTTACCTATGCACAAGTATTAACATGTAACTCCCTTAATGGATGTAATGGAGTCTTCCATCTCTTATTTTGCTACATGAAGAAAAACTTATCCATGTTCTTCAACCTAGTAAGTCATTATATTGCAAATTTAAGACATGATGACTTCAAGGTGAAAGTCTTGCCAAATAAGTGAAAGGAAGATATAACTCATTTCAAGTTTACTCAATGGCTGCTTTGGCTTACCTATACACTGAAGAATGAAGTAAAGCTGTGTTGTAACCAATGCTTCAACAAGCACCGTACACTAGATATTTCCATGTAATGGTGTAGTGGTTTTGCTTGGGTGAAGTTTTTTTGTAGCAGGGGGCTACAGGGATTGCTTCTTTAAACAGAAGAGTTTCCAGAAGCTTCCCCTGTAGCTGATATGGTTAGGGCCAGCTGGACCCTGCACCTGACCCAGGCCTGGACAATTAATGATGGAGGTAACACCTCTGTGAATAATGTATTTGAAAAGGAGAAGTTGTTGTGCAGTTGCAAAACTGCAGCAGCAACAGGGGGGGAGAATGTGAAAACATCTGCACAGGCACCAAGATCAGTGGAGAAGGAGGAGGGTGCTTGGGCACTGAAAAGGCTCCCCTGTGATATATGGTGAGGACCATGGTGAGGCAGCTGTGACCATGCAGTCTGTGGACGAGCCCACACCACAGTGGGTGGATGCCTGAAGGAGGCCATGACTTGAAGAAGTTCATCCTGGAGCAAGTTCCTGGCAGGACCTGGGAGTCTGTGGGGAGAGAAGAGCCCATGCCAGAGCAGGTTTGCTGTCAGGACTTGTGATCCCGTGAGGGGACCCAGGCTGGAGCAGTCTGTCCCTGAAGGACTGTCTCTCCCGGTGGATGACCCACGCTGGGCAGTGTGTGAGGATCTGCCCCGTGGGAGGGCCCATGCCAGAGCAGTTCGTGAGGAGCTGCGACCCATGGGAAGGACCCACGCTGGAGAAGTTCATGAGGGACTGTCTCCCGTGGGGAGGGACCCCACAGAGTAGCAGTGGGAAGTGTGAGGAGGCCTCCCCCTGAGAAGCAGCAGCGGCAAAGTCCATCTGTAATGAACTGACCGCAACTCCCAGTCCCCATCCCCTGCACCACTGGTGGGGACAAAGGGGAGTCCCGGGAAGTGGAGGCGTGGGGGGAGGTGTTTTTAAGATGGTTTTATTTCTCATCTCCCTGCTTTTATTGTTTCTTTATTAAATCAAATCTTTTTCTCCCTAAGTCGAGCCTGTTTTGCCCATGACGTTAATTGCTGAGTGATCTCTCTGTCCTTTTCTAAACTCACAAACCATTTATTATATTTCTCTCTCTCTCCTGTCCAGTGTAGGAGGGAGAGTGATTTTATGACTGGGTAGACATTGAACTAAACCACCACAAAGAGATGGGTGAAACTATTTTCTATTGGAAGTAAAAACTGAAACCTTGGATAAAGTGTTCTAGTTAATTCATTCAAGATAGAGGGAATTCTCTCTCTGGCAAAAAGTGAAATTTGAATGAGTGCTAAAGTAAATCAATAAGTGCAAACTGATATCTGTAGAGATATAAAGCTCTAAGAGTCAGCTAATTAATATCTATCTGATAAAGAGGATTAGATGTCTATGACTTTCAAGGTTAACTACCTCCTACTACGAATATATTTTTTTTTTCTGATCATATGCTGAAAGTTTATTTCCCTTGTGGATATGTTCCACATAGCTTTAGGTTTCATAAACTTATTAGCATGATCCTTACCACTGAACAAATTACTTGTTGTTCAGATGAGCATCAATGTTTAATTCTGTCTTATGAATATACGATATATAGCCCAATTGTCTTTGCTTATGGTATTTTGGTTGATCTCAAGGAGACCATGGAGAATTGTCTTAAGTGTTTGAACTGGACTCCTCTCAGATAAAACAAATTACAGTTTGTCTCCAAGAATGTGCTCAACGTACATTATATATCGACGGGCATTTGATCTCTTGAGCCAGAGTAGAGGTAGTTGAAATAATCTATAAATTTCATACAGTATAGGCAGTAAGTTCTCAACCAAATTGTTCAGATTTCTGAATCTTCTCTTGTTTCTCTGTGCTAACTGCTAAATACACATGGTCTTGTACTACCAAAATCCAAAGATTTTTACTTATTTATAAAGTTTCACTTTTTTTAATAACACCAAATCCCTTAAATTTGTTAGAGCAAAAAGGAGCTGTGGGGAGTAAAATTAACATCTCAGTGGATAAATAAAAATATTCCTATTGCCCAATAAAGTACATATTAAAATGTATAGTTGAGGATTGGTAAGGGTTAGGTGCTATACCTATAAAGTCACTTTTTTAAAATTATGAATACTATTAAAGAAGACCAGATGTCCCACTGAGCTGATTTTGCTTCCAGTATTTTTCCTGTAGGTACTATAAGAAGTAATTATTCTGGCTTCAAAATAATGAAGTCAGCTTGGAAGAGGACAAATTTTCAATAAACATGCCAGAAATTACCACTTTTGTAAGTGCTATTTCTTAGAGTTTGCTAAGGATGTATTATTTGTTGTTTATTGCTTTGTAAGAAAGCCATTCCAGCTAACTAGTTTGTCAAGATTATTGACCCATGAGAAAATAGCACTCATTATAGAAACAAAACTGCAGTCCAAGCTTTAGATAATTTGATGTGAACACTGTTCACAATTCATGATACTGAAAATTATTTATGCCAATAAATATGCTGACACATCGTTGCTTCATTTTTCAAACCTGGCTCTGTACAGGTGGTGGGAGTTCTCAGGTCAGTATTTCACAATGAGAAACAGAGAATGGGCCAAACTGTGCTGTGCAAATAACTTCATTTTTAAATATATTTGGGCAGTTTTTTAGCTCACTTTACAGAACATCACAAACTTAACTAACTTACGAGTATTTCCTTGAAGGATATCTTTGAAAAAAATAACCAACCAAGTATATCTACTTGGTTTCTACTTTCAATATGTTTTTTTTTTTAATTCTGCACTGTTCCATCATGGTCATACTGCATGTATTTACATAAATTGAAGTTATTTTTCATTTACAAGATTTCATTTCTGCTTTTCACTTTTGATCATCTATTATTTTTACTGAGATTTTTCTTAGTAAGTCAGAGAAACTTTGCAAGTTAGCAGTCCTTCATTTATTTAACCAATATGTCTACTATATAGGATGTTTCCAGCAGGGAAGACTACAGGAATTCCTAGAAACATCAGCACTTTAGTCTGTCAGTTGATGAGACAAAAGATATAGCAGAGTCTCTTTTGCCCTAAAATGCATCTCAGTATGTTTCTATTGATGCAGAAAGACAATTGCCGTTTCTTTTATACGGTGCTGGAAGAGCTTGTTATAAGGCGATGAATGGTGTTGCTGACAGATGTTTTGCAGTGTAGGCACTTCCCTTGCTGTTAGAAAAATGTTTTACTGGAACCATAAAGTCTCAAACCTGAAGTTATTTGTTTTAATAAGTGAAGAACATGCTAACTTTATGATCATGGAAGCCAATAACAATCAAAGACAGGCTTCCTTTACTTAAAAAACAACAGCAAAATGCCCATCAAGAACCCCAAAACTTTTCCTATTATCTTTATTTACCATGCCTTATGAAGTTTATATCTCCCTTGACATCCAGTATTTACTATTTAAGAGATATAAGGAGACAGGTGAGAGATGCTTTCAGATGAAGTTAAAGGAGGAGAGAGACTTAACACTGCAGAGAAGAAAAGATATCCTCTTATTGTACAACAGGAACTACAGAGAGGAATTATTCAGAATGGTGCTGAATAAGTGAGAAGTAATGTTATTTGCATATATTGTATTTGCAGTATTGTCTGCTCCAATTGTTCAGGAAAAAATAAGAAATGCACTCTTTCGTTAGCACTTGAATTTTTTTTAGCTAATAAGGCTTACATTGTTAGGCTTCCCTCCAAAATCATGAGAAATACCTAAATTCTTGAAAATAGAAGATTATAACATAAATATAACACAAATATTATTACATGAGCTGAATAAATTCCAAGACAGGGATAAAAACCAGAACTAGGGTCCATGAAATTCAATAAGTGCTTGATAAAAAGCATCAGATTACAGAGAAAAATCTTGAAGATCAACAGAATGATGGGCAAAAGAAGTCTTAAATGAAGCTCATATATGCTGTCATGTTACATTTGTAATGAGAAAAGGTCGTGTTTGGGAAGAAGGTCATGTTTGTTAATCAAATCTTAAAAGCATTGTAAAAGCTAAGCCTTGCAGAACCTTAAACACGAACATTCTGTAATGAAAACAGGTGTAGCTTGCTCAATACGTGTATATTAGTGCTTATAGATTGCGCATGAGCTAACGGATTCCAGAAGAGGAGTCGTGAACAGGCCACGCAAGGAAGACTTCTGACTTCATCCCCACAACCACTGGACAACCACAAGGAGGCAGAAGAAGACCCCCTAGCAATAAGATCAGCACCTGCGCAGAGTACACCAGGCAGCGATCCACTCAACCGATAAGGACTGTATGAAAAGACTTTTACCTGGGGAGGGAGTTGCACGCCTTTGGTGGAGCAGAGGCTCCCGGCCGCTCAGCGCTGTTTTGCTTATTTGCCGCTTGCTTAATAAATTTGATCTATGACTCATTGAAATTGACTGTAATTTATAACACATTGACATGTGAGATATACCAGTAGTCCAACTTCATGACTTACATGTGGAACTTCTATACTAGTGTTGGTAAATTGCTTTGTGATTGTTATTCACAGTTTCTATTGCAAGTAAGTTCAGTTCCACATCATTTCATACTTTACGCTGTGCTGCATAATTTATGGTGCAGTTATAAAATGCCTTTTACCCCCTTGACAAAATTTTATAGGCTGATATGTTGTTGTGATAGTGCAGATCTGCCTCTGTGGACCGTGTCACTGTGATAGAACCATCTTTGTCTTCTTGCCTAATTACACCTATCGTGAACTGAGAAAACCTGACACTCTTTCATCTCAGCTATCATCATAGTGAGTTGGGACTATCTAGTACTCTATTATCCTAGTTGCAAGTACAGTGAGTTAGAGCAATTAGGCACTTCCTAATTGTGTCTGGACTCCTGCTGTCTATGAAATGTACCACCAACTCCAGTTGCCTGGCTCATAGACCATTCTGAGAGATATAAGTTACCTGAAAAGCATTGTGGCCAAATAATGGTCCTAAAATGAGACTGTTTGAGCTGTCTGGGATCTCGGCAGGCTATGCCCCTGATTGTCCCCTTGAAATGGGATATCTCTCAGTGTAAGAGATCTCAACAACTTCCAAGCTGGTAAAATGCTGATGTAGGGCTAATAATTGACTGTCAACAAAATGCTGCCGATGGAAATTAAAAAGTAGCATAAAAGATTAATTGCCAGTAGAGTAAGGTGAAGACAGTTCGGATTTTCCTTTCATCAGCACATCTTCCCTAAAAAGTCCTTCTTGTTATCTGAAATGTCTCTTGACAAATTCAACTCCAGAGATTCACCTTGCCTAACCCTGCACACTCAGATGTCGTCTATATGCATCTTGTGTCACCTGATCCTGTATTCAACTCCTGTAACCTTCATTTTTTATACCTGCTATTTGTCAGGAGCATCTTGTTTTCTGCTCATCAGGATGGACTATTCTTGAGCTTGGAGGAGGTGATTCTTGAAAATCAGTTAGCTGTCCTGGTCTCCTCTTCTCTCTAGGACAGTCTCCCATGGGATGTCTCCAAGCAAGTGTCTGAACAAGTCAAGCTATGGTCTCCTAACGCCCATATTTGTGATCTTGCTGTTTGCTTTATTTCATCTTCTAAGGATCCTGATCTCCATTGTCTCATCATCACTGCACCAAGGCTACTCCTAATCCTTATATCTGCAATCAGTTCTTTTTTGTTTCTAGGTGTGGAGTCTAGTAGAGCATCTCCCCACATTGGCTTCTTTACCACCTGTGTCAGGGAATTTTCATCAGTGAACTCCAGAAACGGATGTCCTTTGCCTGTGATGGCTGAACTGTTTCTCCAGTAGTTCAAGTTCCTCATGAGAGTGAGAGTCTGTGAACACGAGGCTTCTTCCATTTGTTGAAGAAGGCCTTATCTACTTCTTCATATTGATCAGTTAGCCTGTAGCAAACACCCATCACAATGTTGTTCATATATGCCAACAAATCCTGACCTATAAGCATTTATCTGACTCAAGTTCTGTCCCTAGCTTAGTTCTAATGCTTTCCTGCCACTCTCAGGGATGATCCTTCCTCTTAACCTAAGTGGCCTGTTCTACCTAAAGAGTGGGTTCATGCTAGCAATTCACAGGCATACAGCTGTGATTCCACTGAGGTTGTAACTCTGCAACTGCATGCAGACCTCCAGTTTCTCCTGTTTGCTCTCTGTACTGTGTGCATTTACGCGAGTTCTTTGGAGAGGCATCCAGTTATGTTGATTTATTAGAAAAGGTACAAGAGCTATTCACAGGATACTTTTTTGTAGACATTCACATTTTACATATATGTGCTTAAAGTGGATCCCTTTCAACCCTGTTTGTTATCAAAAGTTTTCTTCTGCAAAGTGCAAAAGCTGTCTTGCCAATCAAGTCTACTGCTTCTTCAGTTGGTTGTTGGTCATCATCTTCCTCTGCTGTCATTCTTGCTGTGAAGTTCTCCTTATCAAATTGGTCAGTCTGTTGGCAAGGATAATTTTGCCACATTTAATCAACTGGGTTCATAAAAAGCATTTGCTTTTTATTATGAAAATATAGTCTTCATTCCATTGTATTAGATACAATTTTACAGCTACATTTTGTCATTGAAGAAAGATCAGTACTATGTCAAGCACTGGTAAAATGTCAGTGCATTGTTTTTTCTGAGATACTAAAATGACATTAAAGCTTTCTGCACAGAGAATGTGTAATTCCTATGACTCTGTGTGACAATCGACCGAACAAGTGTCATTACACTGAGTTAATGTTTTCCCAGACATGCATGAGAGAGAGCAACTACAGCAACTGTCTGACTAAGGTCAGTATACTTGTATTGAACACCTATTGATAGGAAACAATTTGTGATTTTAATACAGTTAGGAAATGACTGACCAATTTGTCTTTGGCAGAATTATGGCAGCCCAGTACCATTTAAGATTCTTGTTTTATTCAAGTTTTATCTCCAAAACTTTGGAGATATTCAAATAGCCTGAGATTAAGCTTCATATCTTTTTGAGAGAAAGTATCACACCTGAGTTATGTTCTCTGGTACTTGTATCTCAGCTGCTACAATTAACTTATTTCCAGCTCTACATTTCTCTTTTCTTTATATCAAAAAATGATACCACTCCTTTTTCATTTACTCTTTTGATGTAGTGAGATTGGAAGATTAGTGATGTCATGCAGAAAATCTTTTTTTTTTTTTTTTTTAACTATGGAAAAGATGATTCTTCTTTTCCAATCGGGGACTGCTGACAGTGAGTAAAATGTCTAAGTGTAGTTATTTGGAAAAAAAAGAAAATATATATATATATATATACACTCTTATTTTTTCAGTTAAAGAAGGTTATTTTGTAGCATAGGAGAGCATTCTGCTTTTGCTTTTGATTTTTCTTCTGTACTTTCATCAAAAAAAACCCCAAACCATATGAAAGGTGCTGAGAGATTCAGATGGAGTGATGTTCTTCTGTATGTGTAAACAAAGGACAGAACTGATGAAATACAGTAGTATTTTCTGAATACATTTGGGATTTTAATTATTAGACATTAATTTGTAATGTGAACCTTTTGCACTTTTTCTGCTTCAAACTCATGTATGGAGGAATAAACTTTCAGTGGCATTCACAGATAAAATGAGAGTTATTAATATGGTTACATACCGGTGCACATGGTACTTGAACATGAAAGCAGAAGCAACTGTCTTAGCCATGCATGTAATAAATGTAAAAAACCTGAATTATGACTTGGATTGAGGTTTGATTTACAAAAAAAAAAGTAAAAAAAGAGATGTGGATGTGTGGAAAAGTTGTCAATTTTTATTTATTCTTCTCTGACATAATTTTAAAATGTCACTTAAAGGAGAATGTGTCTTTGGGCTATCTAACTTGTAAGTATATGATTACAGATGACCAACAAATGTTGGATTGTTCTAGTATTATAAATGAATACTTGGGTATGCCCTAATATGGTAGACACAATGAATATTTTTCTCACATTTAAATAAGAACATTTTTTACAGAAGACATTAATAAAAAATTATATATGATGCTGAATATTTAAACAAAGTTTGTTCTCATTCTGTTGGGATTTCCACAATGCAAGAGCTTAAATTAAAAAATAAAATCTGAGGGAAGAGAAGGTAGGAATACAATTGTTTTGGCAGATGGGATAGAAAAGAGGCATGAAATAGCTGGAGATAATTTTAAATATGATAATGCTTTTCTATATTTCTTCTTAGTTGCTGCATCAGGAATATTACAGAAAGTCAGTTTCAATGCATGTCTTATCAAATAACTACATAAATTAAAGATGTGGCTTTTGCTGAGACGTGTTTTTATCTCTGTGCCACACACATATTTAGTTTATGCTTGTCATTCTGGTGTGCAGTCTTTAACATTTGTTTTGTCTCTTCTCTCCTGTGGTGGCAAGCAAAAAACTTCTTAGTTCTACTGTCTGCGTTTTAGCATCTACTGTCTTTGCACGTGACTATATTCTTCTTCACATATCTGACTACTTTATTAGTATCAAAATTGTTCTGGGTAAGCAGATGAAAATTTCTTATAATAGACCTCAAAAAGCTCATTTGTAAAGGTTTCTAACCAATGTTCTGGGTTATTCTTTCCTTCCTAATTCCAGTGGTACCTTTTCTTCCTCTGTTCCGTTTTTCCTTTTTTTTTTTTTTAAACAAATATTTATACAGAAGGTTCTTCTAAAACTGAGAGCATTCTATTTTTATTAATTCTTTCTCCAATAATTTAGTAATACATCTTCCAGAACTAAGATTTAGATTATTAGAGTGTGTTAGACAGCTTGGCTTTCCCTGGCTACTGATCTTTCTGAGATTTCTTGGATTTGCCTGAAAAGACAAGAGAAAGAATAGATAGCAATATTCATTTACCACATTATTTTTTCAAAATCCCTAATCACTTGCTCTGAGTAGATCTATAAAGTATTGACAATCTCTTTGATCTTTGATTATTTTTCTCTTTTCTTGTTTATTCATGTTTTTTTCCCTTTTTTTTTGTTTTTCATGCTCATTTCATTACTATATCTCAAGTAAAAAATACAGTCATCCTTATGGCTTCACCAACAAATCCCATGTTCTCCAATTTTCTATATGAGAAAAATGAAGTACAGAAAAAAGGAATTGAGTTGCTTGCCTACTGTTGCTGAAGGCCACTTTGAAATTAATTTTCCTCTGGCAAGATTGATTTTTTCCAGTGGGAGTGTTCTCTGTGTCATGATGATATACATGTGGAAATACCCCTATAAAACCTGATTTCAACTTTATAGGAAATTATTAGAGCACTCTGGCAACCAGGCTTGTGTTCCTGAAGACTTCTGGTTGTCTTTTTTTGAAGATGACTTTTTTCCACTCATAGAGATAATGGAGACATTCTTTGAATACGTTCTCAGAAGACACCATTTAGTCTTTGACTAGGGTCACAGATAATCTTGCAACAACATTATATAGACAGAATGACAGCTTTTTATTTTTATGTGTTAAAGTCACAAGTTAACAGTTAAAGATGTTTAATGTCTCCAAGACATGGAATCTGTGTATTTTGTAAAACCTTACAAATATGCAATTTTTTATTAGTACTTAAATGAGCTGTTGTAATACTTGTTGTAGTTCAATTTATTGCTGTTTATAAGAATCTTGATAACCTTTAAATTCAAGATTAACAGAGGCAAAGATACCTCTTAGTGTTTTGTTGGGTTTTTTTTCCTGTCCCTTGCCTTAAAGGAACAATAATAGGAGAAAGTAAAAAGATGCTGCTACCATACCAGATCAAGGCAAGTCAGGCACTGAGGTAATGGCAAGCAGACCAAGGAAGCAATCTTTGGTCACTTCCTGCATCACCAAGAGATGTTGTGCTCTGAAAGAATCAGTGGTGCTTATTATATAAGTTAATCAGGAAACGGAGTACAGAGGAGAATTATTTTCTTATAGTAGCAATTATTTACAACAGTCAATTTAACCAGTAATAGTATTTCTGGATGGAAAGATCTGTGCTCATAATTATGTTAATTAAATGGCAGTATGCAATATACTTTAAATATAGTTTCATGTTCCTAAATATAACAGAGTATGTTGTGTTAATTCAGTCATAACTATACATCTATTTTGAATCACATACTACTTTAAAGTATATGTAGTAAGAAACTTTCTGTGGTAGTAACTCTTCCAAAGAATGTGAGGATAATGTTAGTGTTGATAGGTAAACATATTAAAGTATAAAATATTTTCAAATTAATTCTTATAGCACATTTTCCTATGGCTTTTTTCCAAGACTCTTTTGTTCATACTAGAAAATCCTTTTGATATCTAGCTCTTATAGCAAAATAACTAAATTCAGATGTAATTTGATAATATTTAGTCTAATTTGTGAGTTTTTTAAAAAAGCAATAGGAAATCATGTTACTACTCCCCTAATTTCCATGCTTGTTTTATTCCAAAGACCAATTAAATATTAATTTGTTTTGTCAGCTACAGATAGAAGATCAGAAATATTTCTATGCAGGAAATTCAGAGATGATGCTTAAAATTATTCCCTGGGTTGCACAGATAGAAATGTTTAATAATGCTTTTGATAATTGGATCCAACTACACTTATATTGTGGCACTAAGCAATTTCTTATATATTTGTCTGCTATTTAATTTTAGAATATGCTTCTCAAGGCACAAAAATTTCAGAGTGCAAAGTTATTGGTAAAACTTTGGCCATGAAGTTGAACATAAATGGACATGAATGGAACAATCATTTTATTCTAACTTTAATACTATGTATATTGAATTAATATTTCATGTCTGTATTTTGTTCAGTAGACATGTATATACATCTCATTTTACTGACAGAACAGTAAAGGATATTCAAAAGAGTAATTTTTATAATAGAGTTTTAAACTCATCTATGCTGCTTATTTAGACATGCCTAACAGATTACTCGTTTGAAGATGTTTTTGTGGCAAAATCGTAGCCCTTTTTTTTCACCAGTTCTCTAGTTTAATTCTTATAACAGATGCTCCCTCATTACCTGGAAGGTCAGTTCCTCTGGTTTTTTGTACATAGAGTTAGGCTACCAGGAGTTTTTTTGAAAATTTTCTGACCATATTTTCTGCTTGAAGCACTTAGTTGCTGTGGATGGAAAACATGTTTTTATTTATTCTAATAATTTGTTCATGATTATGAGGCCAGTAGCAAATAATACAGACCATTCTGTGAGAGAGGTTATTAGGTGTTTGTATGGGAAGTATTTCTACTCCCTAGTAATAAGCAAATCTCAGTAGAGATCATAGTATACTATGAATTTACACTTTCAGTGAGAGGCAACAGAAGATCAAGCCAAACCTAGGAAATAATCAAAACAATTCCAGGAAGCAGGTGATTTAAGATTATCATTATAAGGCTGTGAAAACCTGTGAATGTTCCTGAAAATTTTACCCAGATCACTATGTTAAAAATCATTAGCAAGTATAATTTATGCACACACACTTTGTTTCTATTTCATGGGGAAAGATATGTCTCTAGATGCTTTGTTGTTGAAAGCCTGCCCAGTTTTTCTTCCTCTAGAATGAAGAGATGTTCCCCATCAATGAAAGGAAAACTTAAAATGTTTTTCCATCATATGTGGGCAATAAAAGTTTGTAAAAGGACAATTGTCAGATGAGATTAGGCTGGTTGATGACCAGAGGATTGACTTGGCTCATGACAAGAATGAAATCTGAGACATTTTACTAAATGCTATAGAGTTGACCACAGTTCTGTATTTCTAAATGTCTGCATGATTCCAATTCTGTGATCATCTAGAAGGATATACTGTTTTCGTTTTTATCATAATGTGAGGAAGGGAAAGAAAACTGAACAAGAACAAATAATGATGTTAAATCTATTCAGAAACCATATGTTTCTTCCATGTGCTGAAGTGAACTGTATTATTCCCACTTTCCCTGTATTATTATAGCATCTAAGAAGAAGTTAAACTTGCTGATTTAGAAATTAAAAGAATTAAACTGATGCCTTTTTATTCACTCTACACAACATATTCAAATAGATTTCTTAGATGATATTATTTAGTTTCCTAGATTATGTTTTAGGTCATAGAGTCATAGAATTGTAGAATGGTAGGGGTTGGAAGGGACCTTTAGAGATCATCTAGCCCAACTCCCCTGCAGAAGCATGTAGTAATGTACCTGAAGGAAAAAGTACGTGGCCCATCCAGACTTTGGTTATGTGAGATCATAAACTGCATGTGGCTCAGAAACAGGCCTCGGATGCAGGCTTAGACTTTAGCTACATCAGCCTGGGAAGAGTGGGCCTGAAGAATCGTCAAGGCTGAGTTGCTCTTTAGAGTATAGATATGAAGGCAGCTGTGCGTGTGGGAAAGAAACTGTGTAAGCTTAAAAGAATGTAGCAAGGCAGCACCTGAAGGAGTATGTGAAACCGCAAGGCTTATTCCAAATAGTATGGCTGGCTATTAGAGAAAAGTCTAATCAGAATTATTGTAACCAAGCTAGCTTTGCATTGCTTATAAAAGCCTGATGCTTGCTAATAAAGTGGAGAGTTATGACCTAACCATATTGGTGTCTGTCATTTCTTCATAGTGCTCTCTCAGAAGCAGGTCCACCTAGATCAGGTGGCATAGGAACATGTCCAGGCGGGTCTTGAAGAGTTCCAAGGAAGGAGACTCCACAACCTCCCTGGGCAGCCTGTGCCAGGGCTCCCTCGTCCTCACAGTAAAATAGTTTTTTCTTATATTTAAGTGGAACTTTTTGTGTTCCAGCTTCATCCCATTACCCCTTTTATATGCTGGATTGTGATATTTGTTTTGTTGGTTGTTTGTTTGTTTTTTTAAATTCAGAGTTACTAAAAAATCAATAATTAATAATTACTGTATAATAATTTGAATATATACATCTCTGTGCATTTCTTTTTTCATCATACTTTAAAGTATTCCTGCAAAGTATTTGTAACTCAGTCAAATATATTTTGTTGCATGCTGAATTTAGGGGTGTTATAACTGATGAAGAAAAAGTTCAGCAGAGAAAAGCCTGAAAGACTTAGCCTTAAAAATATTTAAATAGGTTCTATCTCTGTATGTGATTATGCAAAGGAGAAAGCAAAAAAAATCTGCTTAATATTTTAATGGATGTTCCTTTTATTTTGCTACCTAGCCTTTATTCCTATTACCACAGCTATGCTAAGACACAGAGAAGACAGATTAACAAAGTATCTTTAAATCTCATTGATTGAAGTTTAAAAAAATCACAAAGACACTGAAATTTTCTGTCAGTTTCTTCCTGGTGTAAATGGCTTCAGATTCTTACTGAAGTGGTAAAGTTTTTACAAAGTGCTGTACCAGCAGTATTAATCTTTGACCAAACAACCCAGTAGACAGAGATCCTTTTAAATTGTGCTATTACAGAGTAGGATAAATACACAGGGGATGAAGATACATATTGTACTTGTATTTGTTGTGGGTGAGAGTACATGGTTCTCTAAATCTACAGGAATATCTCTAGATCAAATGAGCTCTAAACTGTAGAAATGTAAGAAGCTGCTTCAGCTGTGTAGTCTTGCTCCTTAGCCAGTTGAACTAGTCAGAAAAAGATGCATTAGAACAGCAATTTCTGCTTGGACTTGTTTATAAAAAAAGTCATGCAATGTTAATTATACAGTTGCTACACTGATGTCTGCAAGACAACCAAGGTAAAATAAAATCCCAGTTACTACGGAAAACAGATAATATGCAAATGAACAAAAATAACTTAATTTCTGGTAAAACACAAAAAAAATATATATAAATATGAAGAGAAGTCATCTATCCCAAACTAGTTTAAATGTTGTAGCAGTGAATGGAGTCGTCTCTCTGACTTGAACACCTATATAAAAACTTTTACTTCTATTAGTAAAGAAGTTTGGGGGCAATGGCAGAAATTAAAAACTGTGTGCTCAAATTGTGAAAATATGGGGCCTTTTGCCACTGTCAAGAATAGCTTGTGATTGGTATATTTTATTCTTTTTGTCTTTAAAATTTTCCTATACTTTATTGATGGAATGCTTTAACTGTATGGGGTTTTTTTTTGAGGAAAAAAAGAATGATAAAACGTATGCAAAGGTGAAATCCGTAAGTTTTTTTCTCAAAAAAAAATCCTGAATACCTCTGATTTTCTAGTGTTCTTTTATTCCAGGGTAGATACGTACACTTTATGTTAAGCTAGAGCCCAAATTTGAGTTGCAATTACTTTCAAATTTATACTAAAATGTACTTTGTAAGCTGAATTTTCCAAATTTTTATATGCCTTGCGTTACAGGAAGTAAACACACTGGTCTTGATTCTCAAATGGAAAAAATGACAAGTTGAAATAGAAGTGGCTTAGAAAATTATTTATACCTTCAAAAGCTGTGATCTAGAAAAAAAAAAAAGAAAAAAGAAAAAAGAGGCTAGCAGCTGTTTCCCAGAAATGGTGTGATGAAAGGATCCTAAAGTTAGTCTTCAGTTGTACCTGAATCTCTGCATTCCACATAAAAGCTGAAGTATGTTTTTCCTCTATTTAAATTTAAATTTAAGCCCTCATGAGAGCAGAGCAGGACAGTTCACTCAGATAATTGTCTTGTTTGCTGCTGACTGTTGCTTGCTAATGAGTCCTACATCTATTTACTGCAATCTGAGATCCTCGCCTATTTGTAGACACAACAGCACTGATGGCTGGAGAGGTTCTGATGGGTTATCTGGAAGAAAGTAAAATTACCCATCTGTTGCAGTTTGCCTTCAGCTAAACACTAGCAATAGGTTGGAATAATGAGCAGAAACAGGGTCCTATCAAGCAAACCTACCTGTACTTGTATTTGTAACAGGAATTTCCACTGATACCCTTAATGTAAATAATGAAGTTGTTGGTGGGTCAGCTTACAGTAAGTGGTTGTTTTCTTTCCTTTTTCTTTACTTTTTTTGTTCCCTTAGATCTTTGTTACGCACCTCATTAATCGATTTTCCCATTATTTCTTCTAATCACTAGGGCTGGCAACAAATCTGCATCATGCATCTCACAGCTAAATCCCTTGCCTTCCTCTCCCTGCCTCCCAGGTTTTAAAGCTCTGATGTTTGGGTTGCCATTATGTAGGGCAAGACAATAACAAAACTGTAAGACAAATAATGTTGAAATGATGTCATACAGCAAGATCACTTCAACCTCAGGTACTTGTTTGTTATTCATCTCCATCACAGCATTATGAAACATAATGGATATAGTTTGCATTCTGCAGGTTCTTTGACATTGTATCACTCAAGATTTCAGACTAGTTTGTCAAGATCTGCTATATGACTTCTTTTCCAAAATGTTTGTCATGCAAATGTAGATGACTCAATGAAGGATAGGAAAGCAAGTGATTAACAGCATCAAAGAAAGTTGTCTCATTTTTACTTCTGTGTGAACGGAAGAAAATGTTCTTCTCTAGGGTTATTTAAACTTGCAGCTGACATATGATTCAAACTTTAGTATCTTACTAACCAACAGTAAATAGAATAAAACCTGAAGTATCTACATAAACAACCATAAATGCTATAGGAACTGATAAATGAGCATTTCCACAAATGGTCACCTGCTATTTTTACGTGGGATATGTTTTGTCTCAAATTTTTTTAATCAAAACCAAAAGCAAACACTTGGTTCTCATTTTCATGTCAAGCAATATGGTGATTTAGTCTGGTTCACATAGTATCTGTAATGAAGTGGCAAATCCAGGAACCATTTCATTAGATACCCTAGAACTTTATTAATCATTTATTCAGATCTAGAATGTAAATATTTCTTTTGCAGACAATGTTTCTTCAGATGTGATATAAACCTTTAGAGCTCAAAAGATTTCATCTACACTAGACCAAACTTCTGACAATTCTGCTCAAAATGAATCACTTGTGACTTTTCTACTGAAGGTTTTAGCAATTAGTGAGAAGTAAGCGACTGGTTTTATTTTCATCCAGAATTAATTTCATCCTGAAGACCAAAGAGTGAGCAGTTATAAATCCAGGAACTTTATTTCTGGGTGAAGACAGATATGCATCTTCAGAGTAATTCAAAAAGCTTCATTTATTATCCTGTACTTGTTCTTTTGAGGTCTGGGATCCTAGCTTCTATCACTCGTAGTACATAAGTACTCAATCAACTTTTTGAAACCGGATTCTGAAGTACACAGCAGATGGAAGAGGAATAATTTCTTTTAGTTTCAATTACAGCTGAATGATTCAATCTTGAAATAGCCAGAGTGTGCCTTTCTTTAGTCATAAGTACGTTTTAAAGATTTAAGAGAAAAATACTTCTGACTTGGAGAAACAACATGATGAAAGATTCTTCTGTTTTTATATAAAAGCATACTTCAAGTGGTTAAATTAGATTTACAAGTAATTAAATATGAGTAATAATTACAGTTTAATTTATGAGTAAATTTTATAACTTTATGCGGTGGCTTTGGCCTTGGCTGGGTGCCAGATGCCCACCAAGTCGTTTTATCACTCCCTCTCCTAAACTGGACAGGGGAGAAAGAAAGATAATGAGAGGTTTATGAGTCAAGATGAGGACAGAGAGATCACTCAGCAATTAGCATCATGGGCAAAACAGACTCAACTTGGGGAGAGATGGTTTGATTTATTAATGAACAATCAAAATAGAGTATGGAAAATGAGAGGTCCCCTGTGAATCTCCAAGGACTACAGGGGCACAGCTGCCTCACCATGGTCTTCAAAGTTCACAGGGAAATCTTTCTTCCAGTGCCTGAGCACCTCTTCCCCCTTCTTCTCCACCGATTTTGGTGTCTGTGGGGATGTTCTCACATCTTCTGCTACTGCTGCAGTTCAGTAACTGCACAGAAACTTCTTCCCCTTCTCAAACACCTTATTCACAGAGGCATTACCTCAGGCACTAATTGGCCAGGCCTGGGTCAGCTGCGAGTCCATCTTAGAATTGACTGGCAATGGCCTTGTCGGCTACAGGGGAGCCTTCTGGCAGAACTTTGTTTAAAAAAGCCACCTCTATAGTCCCCTGCTACCAAAACCTGGCCCAGGCAAAACCACTACAGGAACATGGTTTAGTGGTGGGCTTGGCAGCATGAGGTTAGTGGCTGAATTCAATGATCTTAAAAGTCTTTTCCAAGCATAATGATTCTAACAATGTATGATTCTATGAAACCTAGAAGTCAGGAGGTGTTAACTTACTATATTTTCTGCTCTGAGAAGGTGATCTTTAGGTCATAAGAAAACTGTAGAGGCGTTGGGAATGTAACTTTCCAAGGTTGATAACTATCTAACAATTTTTAAAGAAAAATTCAGTTTTATATGCTCTGTTGCTCTAAAATGATTGCACTTGTAAATTGTCAAAATAATATGCAAATTAACTTCAATCTCATCTGTAAACAAATGGAAACATATCTGACCCAATCAAAGCTGTAGTTTTGTATAAAAAAACAGTTTACTGTTACAATTATGTTGAACAAAATTAATAACTTCTTAATTCATTCAAGTGAACACCAATGTTTTAAAATGAAGCTGCTTAAAACCCGAAACACTTTACAAAACATAGATAAGAAAGCAATGCTGTTTTACTTTTTAGCAATGACTATAGGTAGGCTATATGTATTGCAGAAGGAAACATATTTAATCTTTAGTCTTCATCTGAAACACCTAACAATTATCAAAATCTCATTTCTTGCATACTTAATGCCAGCTCACAGATTTCAAGCCAAGACCTTAAAGAGTTGTTCAGATTTTCAAGGAAATTAGTGAAGAATCCTATTGCTTAATTATAGTACACATTATTAATATATCAAAGTTCATAGGAAAAGTAACAAGCTGCAATAAGAAAACATAGAAGTGACAGAAGTTACTACTAAAACTTCTAAAATTTATTTTCTTTCCTGGGCTTGCCCTTTCTTCATATCACAATCATCATGACAGAACAACAGCAGTGACATACTTTCCTTGAGTCATTCCCTCTTATATTCCTTAGTTCACCAGATGCATGTAGTCTATACAATTTTATTATTCCCTGTGGTTAGTTTAACTGCTTTTGTTCCTCAGTCTTATGGGTTAGTTGTTGGATCTTATATCATATTTTCCTTAACAATGATATAGAGGGAACTAAAAAATATTGCTTTGAAATTCCAGTTTTGATTATAATGGAGATCAGCATTTTTGTAAATTATAGAAATCTGAGTGATTTGCAAATGGATACTTATTTAATCACTAAATTTTATTCCTCTTTTATGTTTTCACTCACTTTTCTATTTCCTCAGCATTTCCCAAATATCCTTGGTCTTTTTAGGTAGCAAATAATTAGAGCAGGAAAAATCATTTATTTTAGTTACATGTGTATTCCCTCTTGGTAACTTTCCCAGTTCAAAGACACCTTTGATAAAATGCTAAGATTTGCAAAACAAAAATTTGATGTTTCATACATATTTGATTGTATTTGGGTAAGCTTATTTTCCCATACAATTTTTGTTTTTTCAAATTTTATTTTTAATACAAATAAAGCAGTTAACATGTGCTAAGTTTTTGGTTGAAATATTAGCAGAGAGTACCAAAATTTAAAAAATTTCAATCAATTAACCTTGAACTACTGAACAACAATTTTCCTAGGTATTTTTTTAAAAATAAGCCTCTGATGAAAGATATGATAATATTCTTCTTCAGATAAGAAATTTGTCTTGGCAATTATGCGTAGTAGAAAAAAGGTAACAGTTAATAATTGCATTATTTTCTTATACAGTATGAGAAACCTCATTATAGTAATTAATTAGTTGTTATAATTGTAGAACTTAGTCAATATATTTTCTAGGTATACTTACTAGAACAGCAGAAATAAACAGTTTTACAGGAGACAGATGGCAAAATAATTGCATGCTGAGTTTATTAATATTGAATAGAAAGAGCTATAACATCAATAGTTGTGAAAGCTGCTGTCATGGCCAGCCTTACCTTTGTTTGAAGTCTCACACACAGCTTTGAAAACATATCCCTCAACAGCTGTCCACTTAAATGGTAGCTTAAGAGTGAATTCTAACTTCTTTGGCTTTCTATAAGCAGGAGTCAGTCATTGTGTGGCTTATTAACATAATAAGTTGTCATAAAGATGCAAGCTTAAAGATGTACTTGCTAATTAGCCATCTGAAAGTTGATGTTTCTTCCTTTTCCCTTCCTTCCCCTCCATTAATCCCTCTAATTTTTTGTGGGGTGAGGATTGCATCATTACTTCTAAAATCATATATATCCCAATCTTCTTTCATCCTGACATACCTGGCCTAGGAAATTTAGATAAAGTTAACAATTTCACATTATGAAAAAGTTGTTCTTGTGTCCATTGTTCTGCATGGATTCTGTGAGAGGTGAAATTTTTCAAAATTTTTAATGGATCTTTTTACAATGGTGAGAAGACATGTTAAAATGTCAATAAAAGATTCAAAACCATGTTCTTGTTTTCCATTTTTACATTACAAAAGGTTTTTTCATGGTCAGATGAGTATAAAATAATCTCTGTCATTTTAAGATAAAATCTATAAAGAAATTTGCTTGTACTGTTATCAGTTTTCCACTGCATAACAGAAACTTATGCATAGTTAAGTGCTGAATTCCCAATGAAATTAATAGGAATTTCATGGTTTAGGTGCCTATGAACATTCTCTGATATCTAAGTGAATCCCAATGAGACAATTAACTTTAAATCTATGACTTTTAAGAAATGCTTTTGTATTTCTGCTCAGTAGTAAAGAAGTCAAATTTTCAGGATAACCAACTTGAACAGAGATATTCCTTTATAGTGAAGGACTATATCTTTCAGTCTTTCCTGCTATTACTTCTAAAAGTCATTTACATACTGACATATTTTGTAGTGTAAACTCCCAAACACAGGCATCAAAACTTAGATACATGGTGTAACACTTCTTGTGATGACCTTAATGTGGAACTCAAAGGTTTTGACTATTAGAGCAATCTGGAGTTCTAAATGTTTATTTCATCCAGCTCTAGATGTGGGTTAAGGAATAAACTGTGACCCAATACTGCATATATTTAGTTATTTGCTCTTGATGAGGGGAAATAGAGCCCAGAAATGGTAAAAGAAGCTTCTGTTTGAGTGTGATGTCTCACAGCGGTAATCACAAACTTCTGCAGGGAAGCTGACAACAGGAAACATGGGATACTCTCTGCTCTGGTTAATTTAAAATGTAACCTAAAGTGCATAAGTTTAGAATTTTTTATTAAATTAACTTCACAGTTTCTTTTAAAAGTGATAATCATCATCTTTTACATCACAACTTCATGCAGAACTCTTTTGGGAAACAGTAGAACTGGGTTTTGTACTATATTTTACTGGAAGGTATAATGCCTAGGAAAGTATTCTAGTGGCCTAATTAAAGGCCAAAGTAGGCTCTGCTGGCCTCTACAAGTGTGTAAATTTCATCAAACAAAAGTAAACAGAAAGTAAAGGAGTAGTAGGAAGGTCTTGCTTCCTCTTCTTGCTCCAAGAACTGTTTTTACGTTTTACAGTTTAAGATCAAAGATACGAAACTGTACTCTGAATTAGTGATACAAGTTTTCAGTTTCAAGTGAGTACTCTTTAAGATTTCCTTTTGTTCTTTATTATTTTGGTTCCATGAATATCTCTCTCAGAAATCTAGAGGCTAACCCTGTCTGATTTGGCATACAAACTACTGATTAGGGCTCTTTGGCATGTTAAGAATTGGTACTCCTTGGAGAATTTGGCCACTGTGCCTGTGTTCTATATGCTAAAAAATGTCACATTTTTTCCTGATTATTCAGACTACAGATCTTCTGATTGTGCAAAGAAACAAAAAATACACATTCAGAACATTTTTGAGGTGAATAAAGAACCATCTTGCAAATTAAAACACCCTCAGATTGGGAGACAAATGCTGAGCAGAGTTTTCTGGATTCAGTTTGATGTTTATCTAAATTGATGTTTAAGAACCAAAATGCTGACTTGGATTTAAGTGTTGATGTACAGTGGCAATGACAGTGAAGTTTGGCACCAGGCTTTCAGTTACCATCAGCAAGATTCAAGGGCAAAAAGTTTTATTGAATTGTGTAATATTTTATATGAAACCAAGATACTGCAGAGCGATTTTCATCAGTTAACAGCTTAGAGCTTGTGAAGAGTAAGCAAGCAACAAGTTGGTGAAAAAAAGATTAAAATAAATATTGAGGCAGCAGCCAGCTGCAACTGCAGATTTTTGTAAGGAAAAAAAATAAATTTGCCTACCATGTCAAATTACAACATTGACAGCTGCATTTCTTCCAGCATGAAGCTGAGCAATATTTTGCAGAGTATGACTAAGCTCAAAGTGAAGCCTACAAGTATTACAGTCAGCATTAACATTTCTTTAAAATTATTTTCTTCTGTGAATAAAGAACAGGAAAATACTCTCAGACTGAATTTGCCATATGTCTATTTTCATCCCATAGAGAGTTAAAAAGTCAAAAAGAAAGAGCCCCACAAAGTCACATGCAACACAAACATTTCATAAGCAACTTTGACTTACCTACTGATTTGCTTTATTGAAACTAGTGCTTAATAATAGTTGTCAAATATATTGACAACTCTCCAAATTTTGGGTATTCTGTGCCTCTATAAAACAGAGGTGACTGAATTGATACATCACTCCAACATCTTTTGTTATTGCTATTGTAAATTTTCTTTTTGCACCTGTTTAAAGGAGAAATGGTTAACAGTAAAAAACACAAAGCAAACACCTCCATATACCATATCATTTATGCTGTACAATCAAATGTGACTATTCATAGTCAGAGATACAGTATGAAGATCTAAAAAAAAATTATGAACTTTGTCACAAAGCTGAAAATGATATACAAATGGTAGGTATCATAGGAAATCTAAAAAGCTCTGCAAGGGAATTAGTAATTATCTGATTATATCCCTGGTTTAGTCAAAAAGTTAAAGTGCACTCAACCAGAATAGCTATGGCAATTGAATTACATGTATTTGTGTTGTAAGGATAGATAAATTTTACAAGACAGTTTCTGAGGTCACAAAAAAACCATAACTGGCAACCTTCATCCCCAAATGAGAAGGGATTTAGTTTTTTGTTGTCTTTAGGAAATTTACTAGGCATTAGAGCATGAAATATTAATATGGCAAAAAAGTTCAATTAACATTTGCAGACACGTACATGTACAAAGACGTATAGTACACATTCCACAGGCTATGTGTCTTAGAAAAGGTCAAATAGCGAACTCACTTTCTTTTTTTTTTTAATTTACACAATAATACAGTGTGCATTGGTGAACAAAGCAAACATGGCAGCTTGTAACCTCAAATTGACAGAGTATTGGCAGATGAGTGGAGGTTTAAAATTCCTGACGTATCTGATACTTCAAACTAGGAGCAAAGCCTGGAAGAGAATCCTCTGTCCTACATCTCATCTGTTTTCTCTGTTTACTCACTACAGGTCAGTTTTCAGTGCACTGCCTGCTTTCATTTGCTACATTCAAAGTAGCTTATGCTTTTAGATCACTTAAGAGAATTGGTGGCTCCTAGATAACTAGTTCATTTGAAACTATTAGCAAATAATGTGTATGAGTATATTTTATAATTATATTATTTGAGATAATATCTTCTCAAATGGTAAAACACTAACCTAGGTATTTTTGAGGTTATAACTGCTCCTAGCCTTTTTTGATGGAGTTATAAAACTGGAAAATCAGATCATATGCTAGGAATGTAATGAGATAAAAATCCTACAGTGTTTTCCAAAACAAAAAATAGTTGGCTTTCACCTATTCTGGATTTTTTATTCTTGAAGTTTAGATCTGAGCAATTAACATGCTCAGAGACAATTCCAAGGATTGTTCTATAATCACAAGAAAAATATTTAGACTAATATTTTGTGTTTGTGTTAAAACAGGGAATTTTTAAGATGTTAGGAAAGACACAGAAGACACAATAGATGTAGTATTTCTGTTTCTCTATTTGTAATATTCTACTTGAACTCTTTGAATTTAATAGGAATTTTTCAATTGCAGTATTTCAACAGAAATGTTATTGTGCTTTGTTTTAGGTTCTGAGGGCTCCATTTACAAAAAATTCTTGTTACCTAAAGATGTATATGAGCCAGTAATGCAGGTGTTTTTGAAAACTCAAATACATTGATATACCTTTAAAAATGTGTACATATTCATTCTATGAAAGCTTCATGACACTGAAGGTGTTTTGCATTGTGTTGCTCTGATTATCATCTGAAGAGGGTCTGTAAAGAAGACAGCAAATTATCTTAACCATGTAGCCCTCCTAAAGAAACATAATTAAAAAATGTAATTTGCTCCTTTGCATGAAACGAGTTTTAGTTTGAACGCTTCAGTAAACAAATCTATATAATTAAAGGACCACACAAAATCTATTTGAACTTCACAGGAGGAGGAATATGACTCAAGGCCAGCTTAGTGTTTAATTCTACTATCATTTTCATTGCCAATGAAACACTGGTGTATGCTACATAAATAAGAAAAAATATGAGTGTGATGGATGTGGTTATTATTCATCTCAAATATACTTTTTTTTTTTCCCCCTCCCTATTCTAATTAGGTAGTTTCCTGCTTTCCACCTGTTTAATATTTGCTATATATACCATTGGAGAGTCAAAAAACACATCCGTTCTGAATACAGCATTCTTTTAAAATAGAATTATAAATGTTATGGCAGACAATTGAACTGAGTTATATAGACAAAAAAATCAGTACTGCAACAAATGCAGTGGAGAGAGAAATGCATTAAAACTTAATTACATAAAAATATAATGAAAGCCATATATGCAGTGGGAGGAGAATGGAAGGTCTCTTGCAAAACTTCAAATTTATGTGAATGAAAATTACTCATGTATGTTCTATAACAGCAGAAAGTGCTACCTGTCATGAACACAGAAGAAGCTGCATCTTTCCACAGATTGGCTGTAGTTGAACCTAATAGCCCTAAAAATGGTCTGGGCTTTTAAATTAAAACTGGAAAAATGGCAGTGAGGTGCCTGAATTCACAAATTCAGGCCCGTCTGCTTTGTGGTTTTGGTGTGATTCTGCAAAGTTTGATGGACCAATGTTGCAACTGAGACTCCATAGTGGGGCAGATGATGTGGGCTAAAGAAAAACACTTATCTACAGAGCCAGAAACTGATTGTTAATCTGATTAGTTAGTGGAGTTAACTCACTGGTGACAGTGAGAGGAAGATTGCTTTGTTCTCTTTCAGAGCAGTTATGTTTTAATATGTATGTGTCTTCTAACATAGTCTTTTTGCTTGCTCTGTCTTTACTGGTCTGTAAATTCCATACTATGTCTGAGTCTTACCATCTATGGGATGTTTCATTTACAGAGAATTCATACTCTTTGTTCTTTCTCTGTTACACTGGTAGCCAGTTTTTTCCTGCTTCTAAGGTTGCATCCCTCCAGCAACAGACAACTGACCCTTAAAGGTTTATGTTTGTATCCCCAGGGCCTCTGTGATCATCCTGTGCTTGTACTGTTGGGATTCCCTATTAAAGTCACATTTTATTTTCACCATAGGTCAAGCTTTAATTTCCTGATAATGTAACCAGGATTTTATTAGCATGATATGTTAATACGTATGTTCCTGTCCCAGAGTCACTGAGTAACTGCCTGTACAAAGATAGATTAGATGCACATACACATATAATGGTTTCAGAGCTATTTGTGATTCATCTCTGTTAGCAATGGCAGCAACACTAATACATAATCCAGTTGTTCTGTGACACAAATAATGAAATGCTTTTTTTGTTTTTTCTTTGTCTAAATAATTCTGGGAAAGGCATCATACATGGTAAGCCAAGGTATGGCAACTTTATTCAGCAGCTCTTAAACAACCTATTTCCTTTCTGCACTTAAATATATAAAGCAGTTTGAAATACTTATTTTTGGTGACTCACAGGGACAAACATGAATGAAGTAACATTACAAGATTATCTTTCCAACTACATGTACTGGCAGCCTACACCTGTGTGTGGGCAACTAATATGTGTGCGTATAGGATATGTAGGCTGGATGGCAGGAGACCCTCCAGCAGCAGTCAATGGGCTACACAAGCATTCGTCTTGCCTCAGGAAGGTTGTGCATGTCCAGAGAATTAACACAGGTGCTGGAGTAGTCCCTGACGATCTCGATACCTGCTAATTAGTGTTAGAGGCACCTGCTCCTGCTCTTCCTTGCCACTTTCACCCAATTGAGAAAGCAAGTTTCTTCTCTCAGGTCACAATACACACTTTTTTTTCATCTCTGATGTCTTTCCGAATGATCAACAAGGTTTTAAAAGCGTTTTTCCTTGAGCTTTTTAAAGCTGTACAACTTGTGAGTGTAAAGCAGGATGTTGCAGTTTTGTTGAGCATGAGTAAATGTGTATATACTGGCACCTTTAAGGTAAGTGTTGAACTTTTATTTATCTGGTTATGAATAAAATCCTCTCAGTGTTTCAGCTACACAGTTGAGGAAACTAATATCAATATTGAAATATCTTTCTGCTTTCTGTAATTAGACAAAAAAAGGTTTAGAGTTTTATTGCTGAGGGAGACATGCAGATAAAAGTATACACATTGAGCATTCAAAGATGTAAAGTGCAACTGCAAAGTTGTTGCTTTTGGCTTTTTAATATTGTTTTCATTGATAATCATTACAGATTGTTTTGACATTTGCTAGCTAACTTTTTTCCTTATTATTTGTAGATGAATATAAGAACTTCATGATTTTTAAGCGTTGTGCTTAAATTTTTTTTCCTACTTCTTGTATGATCTAATTTGATAAGTTGTCTCTTTCTTTAGAGACTTGATTTGCCATAGAAATGGTAACTATTAGTTTAGTATTGTTGCTATTAAGAGGTTATCACTAAAGAAAGATTGTAATCTGTCAATTAAAATGATATTAGTTTTGTCAAAAGTAATTCTAAAGTAAATTTCAGGAGAAAAAAATTCTAGAGAAGAATTAAGAAGACAAAATAATGATTTTCTTCATTTCTCAGGTTTATGTTATTCATGTTTTGGAGGTGTGGAAGAATAGTTGACTCTGTATCCTATTAATATTGTTCAGAGTCACTATTCAGATGTGTATTCTTTCTGTTATGTATCTGAAATCCCAAATGCTTATCAGATGTAAGCACAAAATGGAAACACTAGGGTAAGGTTTTCAGCTGTAACTGTCTCTACATTTAATACATATATGCTCAAATAGAATAGAAGTGAATGTGAGATTCTTCTCTTTCCTCATGGCTATAGGTTTGTGTGTTTTCCAGCTTAGGGTTTTGTTATGGGCTAATGGTAACATTACTTTTCTCTGTCATCGGAAATTCGTGCTTATCTATCCTCTTGGCTTCTCCTATTTCATGCTTTCTTAAGAATTATATTTGCTCCTAGCCAAGATGAAGGATTAAAAAAACATTTAAACAAATATTACCTTAAGAAATATTTTTGCTGCACTAGGTTACAGTAGATATCTAAATGCTCTAACATCCTGGTGTATTGCATACAACAGCTGCATTAAACAGTCACATATTTTATGAATGTTTTCAAAATATACATTCTTGGCAACAGTACTTTATTTATGCACAGTTCATTCCCTGTAATGATAGTTATTTCAGCTTTGAAACAAAGTAGATTGTTGAAACGCAGTAGCCAAAATTCAGAAGTGGTGGCATTTAGAGAAAATCATGACTAGGGTTTTTTATTTGAATTAATTATTAATCTAAAGGTGATCTATTCAAGCATACATTATATATTTTTTATTGTTTTCCATAGCATTGGTATTAGTGAGAGTAAGCAGTCATAAAACAAAAACTGTGGTGATGGAATGGGCCAACATGATCAACTGTAGATTTCAAAAGTACAAAATAAAGGATTTCACTCTATTGACATGACTAATAGCAGACAGGCTTAAGAGACTGTCATCCTTGTGTCATCCTGCCACTCCTTCCAAAACAAGCATTATCAACTGATATTTTGTAATGGCTTATATTGAGGATAATATCTTGTGCAAAAGCTGATGCTTTTATTTACTTATATTGAGCCATAAAATAGTTTGGCAAGAACTATTGGTTTTGCACAGCCAGACCTGATCATCCCTGCTTCAAGAGAACTGAATACACATAACATATAGTTGCAACTGAGATGATAAGATACAGGATGCTCTGGCTTATTTTACGAAGGCAAACACTGCTTCATTTGCACAAGAGCGTGTCAACATTCTGTGTTGCACACTGTGTGTGTATGTACTTAGCTGCTGCCTGGTTGTGTGCCTACGGGGAACAACTACTTAGTCTTGCTGCTGGTTGGACCTATGTTGGACTACCAGATTTGGCTCTGTTTCTATAATTTAGGTTGTTTCTGGATGTAGCTGATTAACAATTGCTCTTTATTTTTTTTTAATCTAAAGCAAGGTCTGGCTCATGGTTGTGTTGGAAACAAAATAAAGTTTCTACCATGACTTTTTATGTTTTGTGGTTAAAGAGAAACAAAGTGTATTTTCAAATATGATCACATAGGGCCTGATCAAAATTTTCCCTGAATCAGGTGCCTTTATGTTCAACAGTGGCCTTTATCTATGAAAACGTTTAAGTTCTGAAATTGGTGTGGTGCTTCAATAAAATGCTCTTCACCCTCCAGCACCTTGAGGTTAATGGGAAACATAAGAAAAAATAAGGTCTTTGCAAAATTTCAAACTAAGACAAAGTGAGCCTCTTGAAAGTTTGTAAGTTGGAGAGTAGCTGTGTATTAATATTAGTGATTTCTGTTTAACTGTGGTTCAGCACAATGTGTTTCAGTAAATACTGGAATATAAAATACAAGTTCTGTTTTATGGAAATGAAAGTACTTCTCATTTATTTTTTTCTGTTTTGTCTTAATGATACTGAGATAATTGAGTATTTTGATTTATTTAGACATTTGGTCCTTACCTTTAAGCAGGGGAAAAAAAGGCAGATAGGTAGGGCCATTCACCATCTTAACAGGTTGTAACCATACAATGATCTATGGGGCAAATACAAGCCCCTCTTCCTCCAGTAGTTTTCCTTGTGATTTTGTCCATATCTTCTTTGCTTGTTTTCAGTAACTCTCAAGCCTTGCATTGCACTAATAAGAGAAGGTGAAGGTGTGGGTGTGTGTTGTTTTTTAGTTCAGTGGTTTTAACTGCAGGTCTGGACATGTACAAGAGAGCTTCTCGAGGAGGAGCAGTTGTGCAGGAGTATAGTATGGGAGAACGGTATTTCTATGGAGCTATACTTGCTACAGGGCTCAGAAATACTATAACACTGTTTCTGTAGTTGTTTCTTACCTTTTCAGCATCTAGATTTGTTTAAGGTAAAGAAAGGATAAGTCCTGCTAATGCTGTAATAGGCTTAACACAGAAACAAATACTAATTCTATTTGAACTACTAACTATGTTTTTCTGACATCTTCAGATCACTTCCATCACTTTTAGGAAACCAGTTAATGTATCCAATAGAAATTGCTTGAAAAATGAAGTATACTCACAGTGTTCACTTTGCTTAGTTCATTTGTAGTGATGAAGGCCAAAAGCTTGTACCCTTTCTAATCAGTTCATAGCTAAGCTTGTGTCTTTTTAAATTAGTTCCTGGATCATTTAATTTTCAATTATTAATTATCCTCCTTTTTAATGTTTTTTTTTCTAGTTCATCTGTACCTCCTGGTGTTAATATCTTTTTACACGTTGTATTTTTCCATGTCCTCTGCTGAAAATTCTCTTTATTTTTCTGACTAGTTTCCCATCAAAAGGTGCAAAACTTGTTCATTATCTTGCTTTTCTGAATATGTGTTAAAGTTCAGATTTTATTTTTTTTAAAGACCTAGGAACATATTTAGCTGTGCTTTTTCTTATATGTCTGAAGATACATCAACCTTTAAGACGTTTCTGTGAGTTCCTATGAACATTTAATTTATTAAGTAGGAAGAACAAGTTCATTAATGTATCAATATGATAAATGTTGTTGAACTTTTCTGCAGAATTCATGACAGTTTCATTAAATATGAATAATTTAATTGTCTTTAATTAAACTTTCATGCATTGTTCATGAATAGGTTGATTTTTAACCCTCCTATATGTAAATCTAATAAAAGCAAAATGTTGTAAGATTGTTGGAAGAAAGAGAACTAATTTTTAAATACAATCTCTAGTTTAAGCGTCAAAATTCTAGTCCTAAGGCAAGCAAGAGCAACATTGTGTCATCTATTAAAATCTTTCATTCTTTATTCTGAATATTTCTCACAAATATCTTAAAACTACTATTTTTTGTTCTCAGTCTTTTAGTGATTAACACATTACCTTCAACTTTCTACCAATTGAATTTAACAAAGAATTTCTATCACACTATACTATTTTTACAGCATTCTTGTAAGAACATATATATAAACGACATATGTACTTTCTCTATTGATGTAAAGGCACCATACTTGTCTCTGCTAACACCTAATCCAAGCTAACAGTTATCTATATCTTGGAAACTAAAATTGGCTAATTCCTGTCTGTCCTAAATACGCAAACAGATTAAAAGGTAATATTTTAGAAAAACAATTTAAGTGAAGGAAGAAGCTGTGATATTTCTAGCTGTGATCAAACTTTCTAAAGAAGGATTTGATATTACTTTGACAAGGTTCTTTATTAGTCAAGATGCCTTGTTTACTTTTAATTTTCAGAAGAAAGGCACGTAAGTAACAGGACATGAAATGTATATTTCTACATTTGTTACTTTTAATGACCTCATTGAGGTGAATGGCTGAGAAGAATCCTTTTACTGCTTGAAGTGTAGACGACTGATATAGTTAATGCATTCCTTCCAATGTATGTACTCCCTTGCTGCCCTTTCCACTCCTCTTCCTCCTCTTTTTACCAAATTGAAATTACTACAAGGATATCAATGGAGGTACTCTGTCTCAGCAACACCTTAAACACAGGATGACATAATAACAATATAAAAAAAAAAGTTCATCTACTTGCCAGCTGCATATCTCTTGCTAACAAGAAAAGCCAAACAATGCAGCTCTAGCGTGATACAGTTTTCTGTTTAATTGATTATGCTTTCTGCCTACCAGGACATTCACAGTACATTGTTACACCTATGTGGTAAAGGAACTGTTGATTGTGTTTGAAGGTCTGAGTGTATATTGCAAATATCATTGGAACAAGAAGCTCATATACAAGAAGCTGTAAAGCTGTAATTGCAAAATTGCTGTACAGTAGCTCTGTTTTCTATATTCCATATTCAGGTTTTTGAGTTACTTAAGTTATGCAAGTTAATGTGCTGGCACAATTTTGTTTTAAAGTAATGATACATCTCCATTGGAAGTCTGAGTGGCTTATTAAATGTGAACCATGAATGGAGGGGGAGGCTGATGTAGATGTGGTTGGAGGAGTAGCTTGTTTCTGGGGCTGCTGTGTCAGGGCAAAGCATTGGGAATACTTGTAAGTGTGTGCAGTTGGTCTGAGGAAAGCTGATCCCCTTCAAGGCAATACTGGGTGAAACTCATATCCAGGAACAGTGTTAGCCCCATTAACACAGGAGTGAAAGGGGAATTTGCATGTCGTCACCAGCTACAATCACACATGTTTGTTTCCTGAGCATCTTGAGCTATCATTCTGGTTTGTGTTGAGAATTAGTAATGACTAGGTTGCAAAAATATAATCTATATAGTATCCCTATTCTTGAAGCCTTTTAAATTTTCCTAAGGACATACTAAACTAAACAGATAAGAAGCTTTGTCGTTTATTTCTTTTTGGTAGAAATTGGGTCAGCTCTTTACTTTTCATAACTGGTGGGGGTTTTCAAAAGTGTAGTAGCAGTTTTTTTTAGCAGAGGGGCTACAGGGGTGGCTTCTGTGAGAACTGGCTAGAAGCTTCACCTATATCTGAACAGAGCCAATGCCAGATGGCTCCAAGGACAAGGCCAAATCAATTAGTGATGGTGGTAACGTCTCTGTGATTAACATATTTGGAAAGGGGAAAAATATTACCACACAGCTGCAAACTGTGTCAGAAGAGGGGAGTGAGAATATGTTGGAGTAATATCTCCATTGAAACTAAGGTCACTAAAGAAGGAGGAGGTGCTCCAGGCACCAGAGCAGAGGTTCTCCTGCAGCCTCTGATGCAGCCCATGACGAGTAAGGCCCTGACCCTGCAGCTATGGAGGTCGTGGTGGAGCAGAGATCTACCTGCAGCCCAGGGAGGCCCCCATACTGGAGTGAGTGAATGCCCCAAGGAGGCTGTGACCCCATGAGAAGCCTGTATTGGAGAAAGATCCTGCCAGGACATGTGAAACAATTGACAGCGAGGAGCCCACGCTGGACCATATTCGCTAACAGGACTCGTGACCCCATGGGGTACCTATGTAGGAACAGTCTTTTCCTGAAGGACCGCACCTCATGGAAGGGACCTAGTTCACAGAGTCTGTCATGGGAAGTACCTCAAGCTAGAGCAGAGGAAATGTGAGGAGTCCTCCTAAGCACAAGGATTGACAGAGACTCATCACAACCTCCATTCCCCATCCACTTTTGCACCACTGAGGGTGGAGGAGGTAGAGACCCAGGAAGAATGGAGAGATAGGGGGATTTTAAGATTAGTTTTTATTTCAAATTACCTTTTTCTGTTCTGATTGTTAATTAATTAAACTAATATCTCCCAGTCAAGTTTGTTTTGCCCATTATAGTAATTGCTGATTGATATCCCTGATCATATCTTGACCTGTGACCCTTCAGTTGTATTTTCTCTGTCCAGCTCAGGAGATCAAGTGATGATGTGTCTTTGGTGGGCACCTAGCATCCAGCTAGGGTCAACCAACCACATATGCATAGGAAACCCCTCCAAAATTACCTAATTTGGCAGGCAATGGAAACAAATATAATTTTCAGTTATTTAGTGAATTTGAAAAGATTAAGGTCTATGTTTTAGTACAGTTATAACCTTATTGGCTTTTTATTTATCTTGGAAAGGCTGCGACAAAATTTTCCATTGTTTCGAATAAGGTCTTTGGTTAACCACTGCTATTTCTGAACCTAAAATACAGAAAAAAGATGAGATTACTTTAAAGTTCTGATCTTAAATTAAGTATTGCTGAATGTGTTAAATATTGACATGAAGACACTGACGTACATATATATGCAAAAAAGCATATATATTTCAAAAGTATATATAGCTATTTGACTTACATATCTGCCACAGGTTTTTAGAAGCCCATGACTAATACCTGGCTCTAATTTCACTCTTCAATACTTTCCCAACTTTTTTTAGTTTGGTTTTGGTTTTTTTTGGTTTTGGTTTTTTTTTTTTTTTTCATGGAAGCAGCTCAAGATATATAGGAAGAAAGAGTTCTGAATTCCACTTCAAGGTCACGAGAATGCAGTTGGATGAATCTTGAGATATGGGATAAGCTTTCCTGCAGGGATGGCTATCTTAATACTTTCAACAGAATTACATCCACTGAACAAAACTAGGTGATTAAAGGTTTTTGACCTGTGTTTCTGGTCATATGTCAGTTTAATTTTCACTTTTTAATCTTTATTTAAAGTAAATTATAACATATAATAATTGATTCATATATTCATATATTCACTGATGCTAAGTTGTTAACATTTCATTTCAGCAAATAGGAGATAGGAAATACAAGAAAATGGAAAAACAGGAATAACAGGCAATTACCTATTAATTAAATTAAAGCATTCATTAATGGGTTAAAGAGGGTGCAAAGTAGCTTTCAAAAGGAGCAGACACAATTTACTATTTTATCTTTGTCTTTAAGTATTATGAGATATGAGTTTTTAAAATGTTGGTACAAACTGCATATTTAAATAGTAGGAAAAACTATGCTTCTCGACAGAATAATCAGAGTATCAGTAAAAAAAATGATTACAAAGACAGCCCTTATTTGAATGTTTTTGAGAAGGTGGTTGTGGAATGTTACAGAGGAGATTGTAATTTCAAAAAGCAATTTGAAAGTAAAAGTCTTTCTTTCACAAAACAGAGTAGATATGGTATGGCTGAAAAACATTCAGGTTTATTTACTGAAAGATTACAGATTTTTCTTTCTAATTTACAAGAAGTATGCCAGAACTGAAATGTAAATTGTTCTCAAGGGTAATTCAAAAGATACTTGAACGTTTTGAATAGGTTTTCTCCTTAAGTGTGTTATGTTCTTTTCGCAAGTGAGTCATGCTTCTCTCCCTACAGCAAAATAATTCTTGAAATAATGTAGAAAAGAATATCATAAAGACTCTGATATCTGTTGGTAACTTAACAGATATTAAGATGACAGAACTACCTGTATATTAAAAAATAACAGGAAATTATCCATTAACTATGATGGCCAAAAAGTCTCAGTGCTAATCAACTTATTTTTCATTATTTCTTTTCTAAGACATTTCTCTTTGAATAGTGAAACCTCTCAGTCCTTAGTTGTGACACTTTCCTTGGACAGAGAGAAAGTAAAAATAAGACAAAATGAGACAAAAGCATCTTGCATCTTACTGCACTATTTAATCTCAGCTTTGTCATTACTTTGGATGAAGCACTTGAATGTGTTTGTGTCTTGCTTGGTGGGGCAAATCATAGAATCATCACCTTTAGTATTATGATGGTGAAAGAGCCTATAAAGCCAAATGCTGTAAGTATGCAATAACAAGGGTGTGGGAGTTTGTAGGATCTTTGAGTGATATGCAAAACTTCATATTAATATTTCATAAATTGTTTCATGATGTATTTATAGATAAATTTTGATATGTATTTCCAGTAAATGCAGTGGAAGGAATCTGATTAGGTTGTGTAGAAAAATTATTCTTAATCAATTAAGTTATATTTAAATCATTATTTTTTAATAAAATAATTCTACATACAAATTAAATAGAGACTGTAACTTAATGAAGGCTGGTTGTCTTGTTTTGCAATTTTGTGTGTGTATGTTCATTTTTTGTTTTTTTTTTTTTTCTAAGAGAAAATGTCAACAGTGGTATTCACCAGTGAAAGGCCAAATTATTGTTATTTCCATTATAGTGTGAAAGTGCCATAAGGCTTTCAAGTGCAAATTAAATCATACAATAACCAATGCTTACTATATTTTATCAGCAGATAACTTGTTTTTAACACTAAGGATTTCTTATCCACTTCCAATCACTAGTTTAGTTAATCTTATCTCATTCAAACCATATTAGGGCTAAGAGAAAGTACTTTTAAAAAATATTATCATACATAGGATAATACTTGGTTTGCAGCTATTTGAATTGACTGTATGCACTTTTGTGTTGTGAAGCCTCCGGGATTCACCCTGTATATCAGTTTCATTAAGAATTATTCTTTACAGAACAATTTATCATCTCAGAAACAGTCTGCACAGAGCTGCAGCTAGACTTTTCCTGCTGCCTGATTTATCTGCTTGTCTCAGCATCCTTGTATAGACTTAGCCCAGATATTAGCAGTCCTCAATGTACCTGTGAAATCAAACCCTCTAACTAGGCCGGTTGAACATATCTATGTTATATATCTGAAATTACTGTCTCAAACCATTTCTGTGCTGCCTGAGCTTATGCTAGTGTCTTCATTAAATGCTTGTAGCTAGGAGCTTTGCACCTGTCAGATTAGATAGATGAAAGCATGTACTTGAGCCTCTTTGAACCCTGTGAGATTAGAGCATTGTTTTAAGCCAAAGAGTACACCAAGTGCTTTGCTATATTTGAGTCTTGCACATCACATGTTTTACAGGAATAGGCTCATGTTTATGAGCATAATACAAATATGTAGGTTCCATTCTCAATACACATAGTGCAAACTTTGGCAAATGTTGCTCAGTCCTTCACTGAACTTCAGAAGTTTGTAGCTAACAGCATGAAAGTAATTTATCACTTTGATTTGACATTATAAGAAGCATACATTATCTATATTAATTTCTTAGTATCTCCATATATTTCATCCAGAAACAGTAATGACACAAATATGGTATTTTTAGAGTAAGGATTTGCAAGATCTTGTTACAATTTAGCAAAAAAAAATCTAATCAAAATAACATGTTTTCCAATTTCAGAATCTCTGATGTGCAATTGCACAACTCACCTGCTGTGACCAGAACCTCCCTAAAGCCTTCTACCTCCTTCACAAACACATATGAATGCAATTACATAATCAGTGTTCAAGAATAAACTGACAGTCTTCAAACATTTCTGAAAGTTCTATACAGAGGCAAAAGTATTCTCTCTGCCAAAGCTCATCAGTTCTGGAAACTGGGTTAAGAGCAGGTCTTTAGGGAAGAAATACTTTAATGAGCTCAATGCACACTAAAATATTCTTTATCCAATCCCCTCTGGAGATGCTGTGAAAGAGTCTCACAGAAATGTATAGTATGTTAGCACTTTGCAGTTTGTTTGATTGAAAGCATAAGTTTCTGCACACTGAAGACAAAATGAAATCTTACAAACCTCTGTGTATTCTTAAATTGTGCTGTCAAATTATACAGACATGATCCGTAGTACTCCCCATCAGATGTATACACGTTTCATTCTGTGCTAATTAGTGCATAGCCAAAATCAGTTAAGAAAGAACCTACTGGAGTGAGAGGAGTCAAGCTGATGTATTTGAGATGGGCAACTGACTGTGACTCTTCCTTTGTGTAGTGTAGATTATTTTACAAAAAAGTGCCATGTGTAAAATCACTAAAACGTACAGTCATTTAACACAATAATCAAAGACAATTGGAAAATAAACAATTATTGTGTGCATATCATATAAACATATTTTTAGATGTTCTGTTTAATTTTTTTGTCTATACTCAGTTTAAAAAACCCTGAAATACTTATCAAATATTCTCTGAGGGGAAAAAAAAAATGGTGTTTTTTGATTCAAAGTCTGGGTAACAGCCATTTCTGTTTCCATCAAATTTATATAGGTATGGACGGCTCCAAAATTTAAAGTCAGACTTTTCAGAACAAGTAATAATCTTGATTTTTCATGAGACTGAGAGAAAGAAAAAAAACAAAAGGGCTTCTTTTGTTATCATAAAGTTGTCTATTTTGCTTTTGTTTCACAATACCCTAGCAGTGAGAACTGGGTAGGAGGTGGCAACGTTCTCCTAGAATTCAAGTGCTAAAGAATGCATCTCAATATATGAAGGGTTTGGGGCTTTTTTTAAGTAGAATGGGAAGATTGCTTACTGACTTCCATTACTGTGGTTAATATCTACATTAATATTGAAATAGCAATTAAACAGTGCTCTAAGCATAATTCTGCTGTTTCCATGATCTTGTTATTGTCAAAACTAAAGCATTATGCTCAACATTTTGTTCCAAGGAAAGCAGAAACACACCTTTGAAGGACCGTCAGAATTTGCTGTTTTCTTAATTGAAATCCTAACAGACTAAACTAAGAATTATTTTTAGCAGTTCAGATTTAATTTTTATAGAAAGAGAAACAATAATAAAGAAAATACTGCTACATTAAAAATGATTAAATAATCATACAGTTCACATCATAAAGAATAATGAAGTTCAATGCACACCTCCCAGTGTTTCTTAATCTTTTACTGCTGTGAGAAGTAGTGAGGAGGAAGAAGGGAAGAAAATATGGCAAGTTGTCCACATCTTTTTGCCTGAAGAATTCTGGTCATAATGTTTTCTTCCTCCTTGCCCTAGAATAAAAAAAAAAAAAAGACCTTGACACATTTTTACATGTTTGCTAGGACTTCTTTGCACCTTTTTAATTCATTGTTTTGCAAATGTGTTGTGTGGTGCATTTTACATATGTTAGATCTTGTTTCTCTCTTCTGTTACCCCTCAAAACTAGTTTTGTCCAGAGCGGGATTATTGGTTCTTCAAGTAACCGTTAGCAAGTAGTCTGCAAGCCCAGGGGTTTCCATTGCCAGTCCATGCCTCATCCCTTGATATCCCAGGTACTTCTCTGTGATTCCTCTGGTGCTGCCATGGCTAGTGGCCTCTGCTATCATGCCAATTCTCTCTTTCTTCATATTATTAATAAAGGCATAAATAGCCAGTGCTACACAGAATAACTACCTTCTGCTAACCACATATGTAAACACTGTGTAACATAAAAAAGATAAGTATGTGTAAATCAAGTTAAGCCTACCCATCTCAGTGTTAGCAATTTTCTGTAACACCTAAGTCAAGAGGAAAAAAAAACAAACTCGAGGCAGGTCAAGACAAGCTCAAAGCAAGTAAACCTGATACATCTTACTCCTGAGGCCTTGCAAACTCCACAGGAAGTCTGTCACCTGCTACTACTGAGGGCAGTACTGTATATATAGCACCAAGGGGCTGTATATATTGTTGTTCATTTATTTTGAACAGACAAATTTATACAATGCTGCTTGCTACTAGGCAAATGTATGTTTTGATTAGGTATTTACATCTCATTTTAATTACATGAAGAAAAAATAGATTAGCAGTCAATGCAAATATTGACAGCAACTGAAATACATATGTTTCTAATCAGAATAAATTATAAGACTTCCAGACAGTTATGTCAAGAAGATGTTGTTTATTGAAAAAAAAAAAAAAAAAGACTTTTAACATCATTTTATTGCTTGCATGCATAGCAGCAATAGCTGATGTTTTGGGAAAATAGCTTTCACCTATGTACTTGTGCAGCATCAAACTGCAGGCATCTTTGTAATATTTTTCAACTTTTACAGCATACTTTATGAATTTTAAACAATATTTGTTTTCTTATTCTTTTTAATGAGCACAAAACAAAAAAAGTGGACCTCCAGAATTTCAAATAAAAAACTGTAGCTGTTCAAAAACTCTAGTATGAACAGCCAACATTACAGAATATTGGTTTTTATACCTGCAACACATTTGGATTTTTAAGTCTCTGTAAAATTAGCCCACAGACCTATTTTGACTTATCCACTTGTTTGGAATCCACAGATATTATTGTTTTACTCTTTTTTAATAAAGCTGAAAAATTCATAATTACTTATTAATGAATTAATAAGCTACAAATTGTTGGTATATTTATTACGTGATCTTTCCAGATAATCAGAAAGGTATATGCTTAAAGCATTTATGTTATAATTTCCATTAAGACATGCATTTAATTTCTTCCAGTTCAAGTAAGAACTCTAGAAATGTGCATCATTTTTAGAATCATGAAGGAATCTTGGGAGGTCAGCTTGTTCAATGCCCTGCTCAAACTTAGATTAGATTGCTGAAGCTCTTGTCGAGCCTAGTTTGCTATCTCCACAGACAGAAGTCTCCAAAATCTGTGGACAACTCATTCCAGTGCTTGAAAACTCTTTTTTTTTTTTTTTTTTTTTTTTTTGAGGAATGTTTTCTTTTAAGTAGTTGGATTTTTCCCCTGCTGCAATTTTTGCCTGTTGCATCTCCTTTCACTGAGCAGTTCTGGAAGATATCAGACCTATCTTCTCTCTGGATCCCTGTTGGGCAAGCAGAGGCAGCAATTACATGTCCCCAGAAATTCCCATCTCAGACCTAACTCTCCCAGCCTTTCCTCGCAGATATCTGACAGAGTATGGCAGTGATGAATAGTTCCGTATTGTACTTTTTGACAGAGAATGGTGATGGGTTTGAATCCAGTCCACCTGTTTATTAAAGGTTGTTATTCAGATGTTGCTTTTCAGTAGTATAAATTGGTGATGTAAAAAGAAAGGGGAAAAATAATTGATTTTAAGTTGGTTATAGAATGTAGTTCAGCATTTCTCAGGTGGCCTAAAGTATGGGTTTTACTCCTTCCTCTATATTATGAAACGATGTTTCTTACACAGTGTTTTTCAGCACACATCTCTAAAGCTGACATGTTTAATTTAAGATTTTCATCCCATGAAACAAAAGTGGTAATAAATATTTCATTGTTTTCAAAAAAACATTACAAGGTTCTTAACAGTGAATCTTATTTGGTTTTATTGAATTGACCTAAACCTTGACACAAAACAGTAGGAAATATGTACATGGAAATAAAAGAAGCCAATCTTTCATAGATTAGTGAAAGGCATTTAATTATTCCTTTCATAGAGTGACCAAATAACATTTTAAAGTAGCTGAGGTTGGGAGACTGCCTTAGCCTAAATATACTTTCAGTGTTGCTCTTGGGATTTTTGGATTGAGATTTCCTTTGACCTGTGTTTATAACCAAGAGTATACATTTTTTTGTTTATACCAGTATTATCTTTCATTTTACATAGGAAGGGATTTTTGTTTGCTTTGTTTTTCACATAAAGCTTTTTTTATAAACAGGAGTTGTTTTCCCTGTTGGTCTGTTTTTCAGCTAAGGTAAACAAGTCAAGATCCTCTCTTTTAACCCTATAGCCTGTTTATTCCCCAACCTAGAGTTCATTTATTTGCTTGAGTTGTACTCTGAATTCATCTTCCTTGAAAAGAAGTAATTATGCAGTCTTCATGTAAGTTTGTGTGTGCTAATGCCTGGGGTTTTCTGTAGAAGTGTCAAACTAAACTTATTTCCAAGCAGGGGCTGTAGGGTCCCTATTTCTTCCAGAAGCTTACTGTACTAGAAAATACTCTACTGGTGCTTTTTTCAGGCCTTTGTCTATCTTTCCTGTGTGCGTGGGTCCCCAAATTCCCCCCAGCTCTTCCTACAAAATATCCTACAATAGCTATTGTCTGGATTTTTTTTTTTAATATAGAAATATTTTTATTTCTGCTTGCTTTTCATTTTTTACTAGTATTGATCTTCAGGTTCATCCTGAGACAGACAGAGCATTAAAGCAAAGTTCTGCAGTTCTTCCTGATACTGGGCTTCCCAGAAATGAGGCTAAACTCAAATATCTGGCTTTATTTATAAAATAGATAATTTATATATATGTATATATATAAATCAAAATGGATGTGATTTGGTAAGAGAAAAATTGGATTTAAAAAGTCTTGTAGACTCTTTCCTGATGAAGAGCTCCTCACTTCCAGGTTTGATTTCAGTCAGCTGCACGGCTTTCTGAGTCCTGTCTGCACATTCTGGTGTTTAAGGCTGTGTTTTTTCTGTCCTGAAGGAGGACTCTTCATTAGCCTATTCTTTTTTATTATTTCTTGGACTCCGATTCTCAGGCCCTTGCTGCTTTTCCTGCTGATCTCATCTTGGACTCTTTTCACATGGGAGGAGCAGTCTTCCTTAGAGATTCCCATTAGAAAGGTCGATGTTCTCCAAACAAAGGCTTTCAAACTAACACAAATATACTGAGAATAAATATATAAAACAGGCACTAAAACTGGGCTTTATAACATTGTTAAAAGAAATTAAAACATAATTTGATAGTCATAGAGTAGTGATATGTCTAAATGCAACACCAAATAAACATGGTGGGTGTAAAGATTTTCCTGCTTAGAGTACAAAAGATTTTGCTAAAATAGATATTCATGTAATTCAAACAAAAGTTTTGACAGACAGAGAAAGATAAAGGCAAATTCGAACAACTATTTGCAAGACATATAAAGTCCATTTAACCGCGATCAAAGAATATCTAGGATTTTTGTAGAGTCACATAAATTTCAGGGAAGCCTATAAATAGTTTTGGAAGACATTGTGGGTACAGATGAATAGTGAACAGTGAGTGTGACTGAGATTTTTTTTAATTAAGCATTTGGAATGTTACTATGTATGTTGCACTATTAGTTTCAATTGGCTTGGATATTCGTATTGTAATACTCATTACACAACTTTGGAGGAATAAAACTGGCATAGCTTAATCGATTACAAAAATATGATACCTGAAAATATTTTGTAAATATTTGACTAATTGAAAGGAGAAAGAAAACATTAATCTTTTGTGCACCTCTTTTTATCTTAAAAAACTTAAATATTTAATTTGTTTGTGATTATCTTTTTATTTGTATGTACTTCCAGACCTGTGCATCTCAGTCTAGTTTTAAATAAAGGCTTACTTTACTTATACTGACTATGATTTTATGTAAAATACGAGTCTTGTCTATGTAGTAAAAAAAGCACAGGGTAGCTCTTGAATTTTCAAGTGTCACTAAAGGAAACTGAAGGGATACGAAGCTGGAAACTGAGCACTTGAAGAAATTTTGTAGAAACTTGCTGAGCACTCAAATACGTGTGAGAATGAAAAGATGGGACATTTGTCACTGACTAGAGGGTTTGCACCTAAGTTTCTTTCAAGGAAAACTTGTAAATATCTACATTCTCTGAGCAGAGGTAAGTCATCCATCACTTTTGAAAGCCAAATAAAATTGATGTGGTTTGCTATATTTGATTAGAAACCATCAGGCATGTGAAACAAATGAGTAGGTAGTGAGCTAAGGAATAACAGATTTACCAAGTGATTTACCAGATTTTACTACAGATAACTAAAACTGATTTTTTTTTGAGGTAATTGTCTTTTTCTTGATTTTTTTTTTTGTAGGTTTTTTTTTTCCAATTCGAAAATACAATTATTTCTTTAAGAAAGACATACTGTAAAATATTTCAACTAAAAGGTTATGGTACACATCTTTGCAATGGTTAACCCTCATACTTAAAGTAGAGAATAAATACACATTTACCACTGCAGAGTAAAATACAGATGCATATACATCTATATACAAACATAAACACGCAGGCACAAAATTCTGGACATTTATGTACAGATTTAGATAAAGTGCATTCATTGTTGTAGATATTTTCACTTGCATTTCATTATTACCTTTTTCGACCTGTAAGCCTATGGATGGAAGAATTTTATCTCTTATTATAAGGCAGAGTCATATTTTTAAGTTCATAAGGATTACCTTCCTTTTGTTGTAATGACTCATGTGAAAGCGGTTTTCAGAGAAAGTCGAGTGAAGAGACTATGTTTGAACCAATCAGTGCAGTATTGACTTACGGTGTTTATGGTTTTTTGTGGTTTTTCATTTAATAGTTTGTGGGGTTTTTTGTTATTTTTAAATGTCTTCAATCCTCTCACTGAGTGTGGGATTATTTTAATTTTTTTCAATTTTTAACAACATATCCTTAGGGCAGAGGATGACATGAGTATGTGAAGGTGTTAAAAGAAGAAAGGATGTTGAGATGAAAATGGAGAGCTATCCTGGATGATATGAATCTAAATAAACTGCCTTATAATCAAAGGGGCTGGTCTGAAAGAAGAAGCATTAATATATCTTCTAGTACCATTTTCTTCTTTTTTTTTCCCCTGAGTTTAAAACCATTGCATTTTAATCATTAATTAAGTAGCTGCTGTGTATAACTGTACCCCTTTATGTGTCTGATTTGTTGAATAAACTCCATTTATTCTTATATTTAACAAACATTTATAAATATTACTGAAACTTTACTCTTCTGCTAAGATTTTTTTTCTATTCTTTTACATTGTAGAAACTATACTGGTATTTTCTGCCTTTGTATCATATAACCATCTACATATTAATCTTTCTATTTTAGTAGGACCTCAGTTGATTAATTCATCTCCCCAGAATAAATTGGAATTTCTGGTTTTTAATTTTCTCCCAGTAACATTTATTTTTGTGGGTTTTTTTTGATAATAATTTCTTTTTAAGAGCTTCTACTTCAACAACAATCCATAGCTCAAAAGGAGTTAAAGGAAAAATAAATTCTTAAATGGTGAAAAATTTAAAACCTTCATATCTCTATCTATCTATAGTTGACTTCTGCTGTTTTTAGGGAAGGAGACTGTGGGAGAAAACTGCAGGTTGTGATTGGTTGGGGCAAGCACAGAGCGAAACACAGCTGCGTGAGTGAGGTCTTCTACTGGGCCTCACATTACAAAATTGTGTTCACCAAACTCTTAGAGAATATTGCATACCAAACAAGTGTCATCAAGTTAAAATCTCAGTTAAACTGTACTGTAGTTCAAATTTACATTATCTAAGTTTTTACTGTCTTGCAGGGGCAGGGGACTGATAGCACTAAACCAACATTTGCTTTTTACTTTTCTAGACTCTCAGTAACATACAAAACCAAACAAAAGAAGCAGTACTCATTTTCAGGTATCCAAATAGCACAGTTCTCATATTTATTCAAAACTGCCTGAAGGCTGAAAAACACCAGCATAATTATAGTGCTTACAGTAGAGATCATTTGTAAGCACAAATAATACCACAGGAAGCAAATAAAATAAGAACAAAGATAGGTCCTTGGAGATCTAAAAGTCATGATAGAGTGAGAAAGCATGATGCTCTGAAGTGGTAAATTTTAATCTGATGAATAATAAAGTGCTGAAAAGTCTATTTGAGCATTCAGTAGACACCGTGTTGTTTTTTTAGTCAACAGTTTTCAACAAAATAAAGCGAAGTGAAAGAGCAATGCCACTCAGCATATATAGCATTCAAGGTCCATCTGTGTTTCAGAACACAGATAGATAAAAAAACTGTAAACATAAATCCTTTGGGTAAAAATACATAGAATCTCAATTTACCCTACCTTTTTACAGATGCAGGATTAGAAATGTAAAAAAAACTCCAATTTTAACTCTCCTCAGCAAATTACATCTTTTGAATTAGAATGCCCTTATGTCACAACAAGGGCAAAGCAAGCCTTAGAATAACCGAAATCTTGCCCTCTTGAATATGTGGAATTTTTTTTTCCCTCTGAATTTGAAAGAATTATTATTTCATAATGTGTCCCAGATAGATTGCCCATTAATCTTGCTCAGATTAGAGGATTTTAGATAAAAACCTCACTGATGTTACCACAGCTTTTCCTGTACAGATGGGAACCACTGAATCATCTGTCCATTGTACCCTTTGCACAGGATTTAAAAAGATTGCAGAGAGTTAAAAATAGGCTCTTTTCAGGAAAATATTTACATGTCTCAGAGAGTAGAGATTGACAGGGGCACTCTAAACAGCTACTGGTAAACATTCGCATAAACCAAGAAATGATTGATCCTGATGAAGGGTAATAAATTTAATCAAGTAAAAATAAATGTTGTTTGTACAATACTTGCAATTGTGTAATTTAAATGTCCACACTATGATAATTCTGTAAGAGTTTATCAGATTAAAGCACAATTAAGTATCTATGTAAGGAAAGTAGTAAAAACAAAGCAATGGAAACCTATGAGTATCAAAGTACAATTCCAAATCCTCCCAGGTATAGATTTGGAAAAATTATCTTTTTTTTAATCTCATTCTTGATTAAATTATTTCCCTAGTATGAGACATCAAATACTCTGAGCAGAGTCACAAAAATGAATGGCATTAGTGAAGCTGGGAGACTGCAAACCAGGTCTTGTACAATACTCTTCATCTTATCTGATGAAAGTTTGCATGGATTAACTCTAAAATTAATTTTCTTAAGGGCATTTAAAATTAGCAAATTTAGAGCATGTTATATAATCTACAGACTGAAAGTGTTCTCGTACAAAATTAAACTGTTCGTTATCATTTTCAAATTAGTTCCCCAGGTAGCTGCACTAGAAACAAGAAAGATACAAAAAGTATCACTCTTAAATTAATTTGACATCAGAGAAAGTTCATGTTTCATAAAGAAGAATGGATAATGAAAGACTCAGGCTGCCTGTAGCTGGAATCCAGGTTTCCACCCTGGGATTATGCTATTACAGGCAACACTAGGGTTGGAAAGGAACTGTTTCCTCCCATAAGCAAGATGGACAAGTTCAGTAAGGTGCATTATCATATTTCGAAGTATTACAATAGTCTACTTATTGAACTAGTAGTGACTGCCTTAATGCTCTGATTCTTTGAGACAGTCTTCTGCTGCCCTTCTACGGTCTTTTCTTTTTCAGCATTGCTTCCACAGGGACTGTTATGAGGAAGGAAAGACTGTTTTCCTGTGATATGGTCTCTGGGTAATACACTAACAAAGTAATAAATAGAACTTAGATCATCATAACAATACCACAGCCAGCTTAACTAGAAAACAAGAAACTAGCAAAAAAAAAAAAAGTGCACAATTCTGAATCGTTTAAACTATGATTTAGTGATAACGTAATTTGACTAGTTTGTTATGCACCATAGAATGTATTTTTTTCTTCTAAAATAGGTTTCAAACAATAATATTTATACCTTTGATAACTGGTGGATGTGATTAACTGTCTTTTGTGTTAAGCTGCTGATACTTCAGAAAAACCAGCGAGTGTTGAAGAATATGAACAGGATAGGATCTAGAATTGTTATCATACACATTTCTATAAAACAGTGCTCAAGAGTTTCCACAAATACTTCATTCTCAATTCAAGTTCAAACTTCCTTTAAATTTTCTGAATATCTCTGTATAAGTAATACAATAGATGAAATAGGACAGCATGCTAAAACATCACTACTAAAAGTGATATCATCATGGGCATTTTAGAAAAAGTCATGGTGACCGTAGGTTGGTTTGAGTGCTGCCTACGGTTTTTGACACTGGCTGTAGAGCAAGTCCTTGCAATGCTCACAATTTTTATACATGCTTTTCTACCACTATATTTGACTAAAAATGTATATAAACCAAGAATAATTTAGACTATTTAACAAGAACTTAATTTGGGGCTAATCATATTCTTGGATAAGTAAATATTGAGTTTCTTATCAGAAACCAAACTGGTTTCTTCAGTCTGATTTATTGAACAAAATGGAAATCCTCTATCCATTTTCAAGAAATCAGGAATTTCACCAAATACTCAACATACATTCCACTAAAAATGTTCAACATGTTTTGGAATAAGTGTTTCAAGAAGCATTCAAGTAAACTTGTTCCGTATAAGAAAAAGTGGACAAAACCTCAGTGATGCTGATGAAATTTAGAGGGATAACAGCTAGTGTAGCTGTATGAAGGAAATAATGCCAGGATAAAACTTTAAACCACCTGGAAAAATGCAAGATAGTCGTTACTTGACAAAATTCAAAAGAACACTGAAATGAGGCCCTTATAAAAAGGCTCAAGAACTTGTAAATGAAGGAGATGAAATTTGCAAAGTTGTAATTTTGAGTTTTATTGAATTTGAGAAAAAAACACGGTTATGAGGTATTTGTCTATGAAGTAGTCTATAACTATGACAACTCTATCAACAATTGCTCTTCATTATTCTGAAAGTGTTGCTTTCACTATTTATTACTTTATTAAAAAATTAATAATCTAATAACTATTACCAAGAGATCAACAAAGTCAACAGTGGTTTTTCATAGCACTGTTTCTTTAACATACTGGGAGATAAAAACTGAAAACTATATTGAATATAATTTCAATATAAACAATATTGAAAACTAGTTAGCTGCAGCTCATGGAATCAGAATAATTTTCTGTAAGGAAAGAATATGTAATTAGATAATTCATTTTAAGTACATGTCAAGTTCTAGAAAGGAAACAATTTCAGTTTTTCATCTCAATTAGGATGAAGGATGAAATCTGAAATGACCACATGTCTCAGGAGAGTATTTTCTCTTCTAAAATTCTGATCTGCATTGCTCAGTGGATGCCTACAACTCTACAAAAGATGCTTTCATACACGCTGTTCCCATTCTGAGCCGCATAAACCTGCAAGGAAAGGAGGAAAACAGCATAGCGTGAATGTTTAGTGTTCTACATATTGCTCCACATGTTAATTTTTTCAATAACATGGATCACATTTCATTTGCTCTGCAGAGTACTACATACGATAGATATAGGACACTAAATATATTCTAGCCTCTTTTGTGTTTTATGAAAAAGATAATGGAAAACTCAACTTTGAAACAAAAAGCACAGTTGCTAATGGCAGCATGATATTTTGAGCTATATGGAGCAAGATGAAACAGAGCACATTAAGGTGTGCCAAAATACAACAGAACATTCATATTGAGAGTTTTCTAATTACTTTACATTTATCTAATCAAAACAAACATTGCTGAAAGAGCTCAAGTAGAACAGAGATGATTATTCTTCATGTCTTAATGCTTAAAATTAGGTATCTAAATCTTCAGCTAGAATTTAAGGGAGTCTGGAAACTAATAATGCTGAAATATGCTAAAATGTGAAGAGTTGGATGCTTCTGTATCAAAAGAATTGTCTCCTTGCTTTAAAATCCATTGAAGAAAACAACATAAGAATACTCTCAGTCGTATGCTAATTTGCAACAAATAAAAAGTAAGTAAAAAACATTGCCCTATACTTGCAGTCTTCCAAATATCTCTGATAAGATATTATCAGGAATATAAAATAATGAGTTCTCATAAAAGGAGAAATGTTTGGTTGATGTAGAAATACCTATAGATTGTTCATACCTGAGTTCCAAACCAAGCAACAGCTCCAAAAGATGGAATCAATTGGAAAAATCAGTAACAGCTTGGTTCATTAGGAATTTTACTGAATTCCTTCAAACACAACATATGGAAAGAACCAGTATAAACTGAAGAATGCCTTATGACAGTTTCCCTACTACTGCACAAAAACGTCTCTAGTCAAAGTAGACTGTATGAACTGACCTGTACACGACATACTGCCTGCAGACTGCTTATTAGTATGTTAAGAACTGTTGCACATTTGTATGTATAATGAATAAAGGTAGGTTGTGTGGTGTCCTTATTTTGGGTGTAATTGCAATCAGTTATTTCATATAGGTAATGAATGAGGGGTAAAAAGCAAGACTTGAAAGCTAGGATAGAATTTTAAGCAGATTGGACATATGTTCAGGTGAGGTTTACTGAACAGTTGTTTCTTAAAGGCTTGAAATGGCACTTCTATATCCTAAGGTGAAGAGTTAGTCTTTGATGAAGATGAACTTGGCAAATACTTCACAGAATTCAATAGAAATAAGATCCATGCATCAAAATACATCTAAATAACCTAAATTAATTTTCTACTTTGTTTATATGACAATGCCCTTTTTCACCCTTTTCCAGCTAGGATATAATTTTGCAGCCTTCACACTGTTTCATATGTAGTCATGCATCATTTCATACACGTTCAAAGATATACACTGCACCAGCTGCATACTTAATTAAATGGATCCACAGGCAGCAAATTGAAGCGCTTGCTATAATACTGCTTTTAATGTTTGAAAATAGGTACGTTATATCAGTTTCTTTTTCCTAAACTGTTTAACTGCTTTTTCTTAAGTTGCTGTTAGAAGGCTGTAGTACGTTCACAGCACAATGAACTTTGCTTTGCTTTTCCTAATTTTGTTTTAAAGTGGAGTAGAACAGGGATTGGTTCTGGGGCCAGTCTTATTCAGCATCTTCATCAATGGCCTGGATGAGGGGACAGTGTGTACCCTCAGCAAGTTTGCTGATGACACCAAACTGAGAGGACTGGCTGATTCCCCAGAAGGCTGTGAGAGATGCACAGAGAGGAACCTCGTGAGGTTCAACAAGGACAAGTGTAGAGTGCTGCAATAGTACAGTCTGGGGATTGACCCCCTGGAGAGTAGCTCTGTGGAGGCAGACCTGAGAGTTCTGGTTGATAAGAAACTAAACATGAGCCAGCAATGTGCCCTCATGACCAAGAAATACAATGGCATCTGGGAGGCATCAAGAAGAGTGTGGCCAGCAGGTCAAGGGAGGTGGTTCTCCTCCTCTCCTCTGCCCAGGTGTAGTGGTTTTGGCCTGGGCCAGGTTTTTTTAGTAGCAGGGGGACTAAATGAATGGCTTCTTTAAACAAAGAGAGTTACCAGAAGCTTCCTCTGTAGCTGGCAGGGTTAGGGCCAGTAAGTTTTAGGCTGGACCCTGCACCTGACCCAGGCCTGGCCAATTAGTGGTGGAGGTAACGCCTCTGTGAATAACATATTTGAGAAAAAGTTGTTGCGCAGTTGCAGAACTGCAGCAGCAACAGGGAGAGAGAATGTGAAAACATCTCTGCAGACACACAAGGTCAGTGGAGAAGGAGTGGGAGGAGGGTGCCCAGGCACCGAAAAGAAGGCTCCCCTGCGATATGTGGTGAGGACCATGGTGAAGCAGGTTGTCCCCCTGCAGTCCATGGAGGACCACTGGGAAGCAGAGACCCACTCGCAGCCCGTGGGGGAGCTGCTCACGCCGCAGCGGGTGGATGCCTGAGGGAGGCTGTGACTCCGTAAGAAGTTCATCCTGGAGCAAGTTCCTGGCAAGACCTGAGAATCCGTAGGGGAGGTGCCCACGCCAGAGCAGGTGGACTTGTGATCCCATGAGGGGACCCAGGCTGGAGCAGTTTGTCCCTGAAGGACTGTCTCTCCCGGTGGATGACCCACGCCGGGCAGCGTGTGTGTGGAGCTGCCCCGTGGGAGGGCCCATGCCGGAGCAGTTTGTGAGGAGCTGCGACCCATGAGAAGGACCCACACTGGAGAAGTTCATGAGGGACTGTCTCCCGTGGGGAGGGACCCCACAGGGTAGCAGTGGGAAGTGTGAGGAGGCCTCCCCCTGAGAAGAAGCAGCAGCAAAGTCCATCCGTAATGAACTGGCTGCAACCCCCCTCCCCTATCCCCTGCTCCGCTGGAGGGGAAGGAAAAGGAGTCCTAGGAAGTGGAGGGGTGGGGGGAGGTGTTTTAAGATGGTTTTATTTCTCGTCTCCCTGCTTTTATTGTTTCTTTAATAAATCAAACCTTTTTCTCCCTAAGTCGAGTCTGTTTTGCCCGTGACGCTAATTGCCAAGTTTGATCTTTCCATCCTTATCTCAACTCACAAGCAATTTGTTATATTTCTCTCTCTCTTCTGTCCAGTTTAGGAAGGGGGGTGATATTATGACTGGGTGGATATTGACCTAAACCACCACACCAGGTGAGGCCTTATCTGAATCACTGTATACAATTTTGGACTTTCCAGCTCAAGAAAGACGGAACTTCTGGAGAGAGTCCAGTGCAGGGCCAAGATGGTCAGGAGACTGGAACATCTTCCTTATGAGAAAAAGCTGCGGGACCAGGGACTGTTCAGCCTGGAAGAGACTGAAGGAGACTGTCAGTAATACCTACAAGTATTTAAAAGGTGCATGTCAAGAGAATAGCAGGTGGCACTGTTTATCCTGTACTATCCAGTGACAGGACAAGAGGTAATCGGATGAAGCTGGAACACAAAAAGTTGCACTAAAACACAAGGAAAAACTATTTTACTGTGAGGGTGAGGGAGCCCTGGCACAGGCTGCCCAGGGAGGATGTGGAATCTCCTTCTCTGGTGGTTTTCAAAACACACCTGTACGCTTACCTATGTGACTGGATTAAGGTGAAACTGCTTGAGCAGAGGGTTGGACTAGATGTTCTCTAGAGATCCCTTCCAACCCCCACCCATTCTGTGATTCTGCGATAAGCTCCATTATGTCTGGTAAAGTCTATAGGTAATGCATAGCACTGGAATGCATTTGAACAAATATTTTCTTGTTGATCTCCCCCTCCACCTACCCCCCTTTTTTTTCAAGAGTACTATCTAGTAAAGCCGAACAAATATGTCACATCAATAACTCATTAATTTTGCCATTCATGTATTAAGTAAATCACTGTTTCTCAAACATATTCATCATTCAAATTTCTATGGGAATTTATTAAGCGAATAACTCTTCATCTGTAGTCAATTTTTAATAGATGATTATGAAGATTACCAATTTGATTTTGTTTTGTTCTGTAATAGGAGATGTAGACATTGTAACACAACTTGCAAACTGATGTTATTTACAAATAGATGCTGAACCAAGTTTACTTAGTCCTGAAATTCAGAGTAGTAGATTTTGCTCACAATTTCCCTTTCTTTGGATAGAATTAATAATGGAGCCACTAATAATTCATCCCTCCAACTTCCTCCTCTGCTTCTTTCCTTTTGAACAAAAACTTGCTAAGTACTTATGTACTTAGTGAACATGAGGTGAAACATGAAGTGACATTTCCAGAACCCTTTTTACTTTCTTCTACCATATCTACTGAGTTTTCTTCATCCATTCTCCCTCTCTTTCTTTTGTCTCTTCACTCCTGTACTCAGCTCTGCAGAGAATCTTTTTATCTGTGATCTAGTCTTGCCATTTAAACTCTTTGGCTGTTCCACTGGTGTTTCACTTGAGAAATACCCTTTCCTGAAATTATAACTCTGAATCATATCTTTCTGTGATTCAACTCCTTGTCTCCTTCCCTTGTTTTTAATATTGCCAATTCAATGCTGGTTGTAAGTCAATTTACGTAATACACACTGCTTTGTCTAAATCACAACTTCATGTTTTTCTCAATTTCTCAAGATTGTGGAAGATGCCATTATATTGTGAGCAAAATGCTTCCTATAGGAAATATGTTACCAGTTGCAAAGGACTGAATTTATGTTGTGAATGGGATAGCAGATGGAGTAAGAAGGTTTCTGGATTTATCCACCTGATTGCTGCCTTGAAATGTATCTTCTACCTATTTAGATCTTAGTAAGTCATTAAAAGCAAACACTTCCTATGTGATTAGCTGTTACATGTACCCAATTAAAATACTTTTTGAAAGCAGACATTGTCTCATTCATATCCATTCACTGAATAGAAAGCTACTAGGGAAAAACAGTTGTGGTCTGTGTGAACAGAAGCTGTGCTAGAATGTATGTGTTCACAGAAAAGTACAAATTGAGTACACATACCGCACATGCTGTTGAAATCTCGTGCTTCTCTTTATAAAATAGTCTTTTATTAAGGCTTTCTAATGTAATTTTATAAGAATATCACTTGCTAGTTTAAACGTGTAACATATAGTGCCTTATACATTTTTCATCTGCCATGAACTGTAAATCTATGAATTCTGAAACTTCAAAATGATGTTGACTTTCTGATTGAAATAAATTATTTAGCAGAGATGTAAATGTAGAAATTTGGCATGTATTTAGATCCTGTTGCAAGATAATGACAGTATAACTGTACTATAGGTATCTTTGGAGCTTTTGGTATCTTTTTTTTAGGGGAAGAATACAGTGCATGTGTATTCTATAGCACACAGAGCAAGTGAGCGCAGCAGGCATATTTTATGGCGAATATAAATCACTTTACTGAATCAATAGTATTGGATTATATCAAGCAAGCAATACCATTTATGTTAAAAGAGCATGCTGTGATTTTTCTCAAGTTTCTTTGAAGTTCAGTTGTGTGTCTTATTCTATTGTACTAAAATATTAGAACATCACTACTGATGGCTTGTAATCACTGCTTTTAAATTTACATGTTGATTGATAAGACAGGATTATCATGTGATTAAAAATGAATAAGAAATGGGAAACTTCTGTTCCCAGCAATGCCCCAGATTTCTTATGTGACTGCTAAAACAGCTTAGCATCTCAGTATTATTTTTCCTATTTAAGCAAAAAAGAGGATATTCAGGTTTTCTTTCCTTGTGGAAGTATACAGGAGTAATTTCTCCGGTATCTGTGCAATACTAGTAAGGTAATCAAACATGTCTAAGGACAAACACATAAATTTCATATACAGTGAACCTGAACTACTGATTTGTAATTGCTTTTAGAGACAAAACTTTTTTATTTTTTCCTGTGGCATTTTTCTTCCAAATTTCATTGCATGCACCCAGACAATCCTTTTTAAACAAATTTCTATAAATTCAGAAAGAATGAAGAAGAAGAGCTTGCTCAGCATGTTTCTGATTCCAATAAAAATTACATAAAGCATAGGATATGCTGAAAAAAAAGAGAAATCTTTCAACTGAATATTTAAAAAGCTGTAATGCATTCTCTTTTTTTCCTTTTAGAGTAAAGAACTTGAAAGAAATTTGATATTTTTGACAAATCTCAGCTTTTCAAATATTACTGAATTGGTGAAAATAGATTTTTAAGTCTAACTGGAAAGCCTGTCATATATAATTAAAAGACCAGTGTTTTAAATTAGTTAAGTTTTGGAGGAGAATTAGCTGAATCTTGAAATGGGTTCATTGAGATGTACAAAAACTGAAGAGTTTCAATTAAACCTTTTGCATCACAGAATCTTAAGGGCTGGAAGGGACCAACCCCCACTGACAGAGCAGGACCACTTAGAGTAGGTTTCACAGGAACTTTTCCAGGCGGGTTTTGAATGTCTCCAGAGAAGGAGACTCCACAACCCATCTGAGCAGCCTGTTCCAGTGCTCTGTCACCCTCACAGTGCAGACGTTTTCCCTTATGTTTCCTTGGAATCTCT
>WBNH01010091.1:0-55244 GCA_013401255.1 Urocolius indicus
CCCACCAGTCTGTGATTCTCTGATCCCCTTTAAGGTGATCACCAAGTGCTTGTTAATCAACACTTCCCTGTCTCTCACTTCAGGTTTCTTGAGCCTTCAAGGAGTAGTTTCCTTCTCACTGTTGTCTTGGGGTCAGCTGGATCTCTCAGGGCAGCTGCTTTACTGAGCTGGCTCTGTCAGCCTCCTGTGCCCACCCTCAACTGCTGTGTCCTGGGAGGGAATTAATATTCCAAGGCACTGTGCACAACTTCATCTTGCTTGCAGGCTGGGGAGAAGCAGTCCCAAAATAGCAGTGGATAATCACAGGAGGTTGGTGCTGTTCAGCTTTGTTTCAGAGGACTGTTTACTACAGCAGATGCTGCAGGAAGAAAATGGTGACAAAGACAGTGGATATTTGGGGAGGTGAAGGTCAAGCCTTGCAAGCTCCATCCCTTGCATGAATATGCCAGCCAGAGCTGGAGATGAGCCTGTTTACAAAGCAACCATCCTACAATCTCCCTTAGAGCTGGATTTGGCTGACTGCAAGTGTGCTGTGGAGTGTCCTCAGCAGGTCCTTGGCTGTTCCTCTGCCCTAGGGTTTGGTCCTCTCACCCCATTCATTTATCCTCACAACTGTTGGTTTGCTGGTTGGATGCAGAGTTGGTGTGTCCAGCTGAAACCTTGGAGGGAGGTGGAAATGTCTTGCTTTCCCCCTTATTAGATGATAACAGGCATGGAATGATGGGGAAAGGGCAGAGGAGAAAGGGTCAGAAGGAGGTATGGGAAAAGCAAGCAGTTCATGTATGATGTATAGCCAAAGGGAACAGGCTGGAGCAGTGCGTAAGGCTGTTTTAGCACTGGAGTGGTGTTGAAAGGAGAGATAAAAATTAAACTCCCTCTTCTTAGAGTTTGTAATGCCGAGTTAATGAATGAGCATGTGTTTGCCAGACTCTGGGACCAGGCAGTAGCTGGTGAGCGAGGGCTGAGCAGTGCCTTGGCAAACCATAGCCAGGGAGGTAAACACTTGTCAGCAGCAGCAGATCTTTGAGCAATGACAGAAGAAGAGTAGCAAAGCCAGCAAATGCAATCTTTTGCTTCAGCTGAGGTCAGCCTCTGGTTTCCTGAGGCCATCAAGGAGATGTCTCTCTGTTATAGAAACCCCAGTATGACGTGGCAGTGTCTGCTCTCAAAGAAGCTGACACCAAATTCTAAGTAGCTTTTTGGGTAGTAAAGACAAAGGAATAAGAACAACACCTCTGTAACATGCTTCTGCATTTATTTCTCCCAGTGGGTTTCAATTAGTTTCTTCACAGGGGCTTCTCTGGTTCCTCTTGGCAGAGCCAAAAGGTCCTGCAGGAAAACTGAGAAGGTCAGGTCTGTGCATGCCCCATCACTCACCTTCAGCTGGTGCTTTGGGCTGCAGCAATGCCAACCAGCACTGTGCAGAATTTGGTGCTGGAAAGTAATTGGGGAGTTGAATGTGTTTGTAGTGAAAAGAATGTTGTGGTTTGTTTCTCTCTCATCACTGTTACTCACCACTGAACACAACTCTCCTGTCACAGAAGAGCCAGAGGAGCCTCAGGGCAAGTGAGGAGTGGGAAATGTTGGTGTGTCAAATGAAAGCCAAAGTGTCTGAGAGGTCTCTGGGTTGAGCCCTCACAGCACTCAACATGAGAACCATTTGTTTTAGTTTGCTGGAGCAAAAAACCCCTTTCTTGGAGGCTCCTTGTCTGTGGGCAATGAGTTTTGAGTTGCAGCTGAGGTGCAGCAGTTGGATGTGATTTCTTTGACCCCCCAAATTCCTGACTGATCAGGGTTTGGGTCTATTTTGCTGTTGGTTTTTGGTTTACATTCAGCTCTGAGAAATCAAATACCAATCTTTAATTAAAATAATAGCTCCACTTCTAGTCAAGAGGCTAAAGCCAGGTAGAAGGAACCAACCTGGGTGATGGAAAGACAACCAGCAAGGCTCAGCCACGAAGCAGCTTTCCATAGTCATCTGAAAAGCAGAACTGCAAAGTCTCATGGTGGATGGCAGTAAAAACAACAGATCATTTTGCTCAGGGGCTGTACAGTCGTGGTACAGACTCTGAAGGGCTGGGAGGGACCTGGAAAGCTCATCCAGTGGAACCCCCCTGCCAGAGCAGCAGCACCTAGAGCAGGGCACACAGGAACTCATCCAGCTGGGTTGGGATGTCTCCAGAGAAGGAGCCTCCACAGCCCATCTGGGCAGCCCCTGCCAGGGCTCCCTCACCTCAACAGGGAACAAGTTTGTCCTTGTGTTTCTTTGGAACCTCTTCTGTTCCAGCTTGTCCCCATTGCCCCTTGTCCTTTCATTGGCCATCACTGAGCACAGCCTGGCTCCAGCCTCCTCACACCCATCTTTAATGGATTTGTAACCATGAATGAGGTCACTCCTCAGGCTCCTCTGCTTAGGAGAGCTGAGCAGTGGAGTATAAAGTGGTGATTGTCTAGATGCAGCCTCAAGAAGACAACTTTGCTCTTACAGAATCCCAGAATGGTTTAGTTTGGAAGGGACTTTAAAGCTCATCTGGTTCCAACCCCCTACCATAGGCAGAGACATCTTCCACCAGCCCAGGTTGCTCCCAGCCCCATCCAACCTGCCCTGGGACACTTCCAGGGATGGGGCAGCCACAGCCTCTCTGGGCAGCCTGTGCCAGGGCCTCAGCAACCTCACAGGGAATAGCTTCTTCTTGACATCTCATCTCAGTCTCTCCTCTGTCAGTGTTTCTCCATCACCCCTTGTCCTGTCAGTACATTCCCTTGTGAGAAGTCCCTCTCCAGCTTTTTCATTGGTCCCTTTCAGGACTTGATTTCATTTCATGTGGTTCTCAGAGGTCACACAAAGACCTTTTGTTGTGGGGGAAAAAAAAAAATGAAGTTCTTATTCATCAGAGCTCAAAAAAAAAAACCCCAAAGCACCATGAATTGACCTGGAGATGTTTTAGATGCAGAACTGGGGACTTCCACCTATCCCACTTTGCCACTCATCTCCTTTCATGTTGCTCTTCCCTGTCCAAGGCTGAGCTTCATTTACTTCTTCTCCCCTGGCTTTTTTTGGACTGCAATGAACTCAGCTTGTGTGTGCACAAAGGGGAGAAGTGGGATGGGAAAAGTCCTTTTTTATTATCAATTAGAATGTTGATTAACAAAGCAGCTCTTTCAAACCTTGGCTTGGATGTGGGAGGGAAGGAGGTTTGATGCAGTTGCCTCATTTGAAGAAGCTGGGACTAGAGGCAGCAGAGTGAGAAGTCTGTTAATGGCTTGTCTTCTGCTGTGCTGGTTTATGGTGGTAATGAGGAACGCTGAGCTGAGCCCTGAGCATGCTGAGCTGGTCAGGATGTGTTAAAGGATAACTCAGTGCTGTGGGACTGCAGCCTGGCCTGTTTCTTGGCACGTGGGAAAGAGAGCAATCAGATTTCAGCTTCAATCAGGAGGACAACAGCCCTTCTGCTGGAAAGGTTACAGTTGAGCACCAGAATTGCCTTTGTGGGAGACTTTCAAGAGGGGGGTTTCCACTTACAAGCAACTCATAAGAGCAGCATTTATGTAATTGCATCTTGGAGAGCTCATGGCAGAGCCAAAAGCAAGTGGAAACTCCAGCTGATGAGCTGGGTCTTGTTGCCTGCCTTAGAGGAGGGAGGATGGCTTCAGATTGGGGTCTTTCCTCTCTTTGTGCATCCCTGATAGTCAGAGGTGTTTCTTGACAACTGGCATCTGCCTTCCCATTGTCCTTTCTTGGAAACACCAGTAACAAGAGGGAAGTTTCTTTGGGTTTTTTAGAAAATGGAGGTAAAAGAAGCAAGCACTGCAGCAATCCTGTCTGCTGCCACACAGGCACTTGGCCCCTGAGGACCTTGCACCTTGAAACACCTTGTGATGCCTGAGGAAAGCACACTCAGGCCATCACCTCCCAGCAAGCCTGAAGCAGGGTGCTTGCTGCTTGTCCATGTGCACTGTCTTGGTTCCTGGCTTAGCCTGAATATTCAGAGTTGCTTGCTTGTTCCTTTCCCTGGGAAGAAAAGCTGAGAGCAATACATTAAACAGAAGCATTTCTGCTTTGTGGAGAAAGCCCTCAGAAAGCCTCTTCATGCACATCTTTTCTGTTCCATGAGGCTGGAGAGGTGCTTCTTCCCTTACTGGGCTGCAGCATTTCTGTGTGCATACAGATATGTGTCCTTACAGATATGAATGGAGGCCTGAAGCATTTGAAGGAAAGATCAGCAGCTCTGCATGTGAGAAACAGCTTTTTAACTCTTGCTGAGTTTTGCTCTGGACCTTGACTGTGCAGTTCCACAGGAGCCTCAGCGAAGGCTCTTGTCCATGACCCTGCTTGAATGGCCCTGCCCTTGCTCTGGAGCTTGTCTGGCTGGAGGAGGAACAGATTCAGGTGACTCCACCACCTGAAAGCAAACCCTTCCTTGAAGGATTAGGTTTTGGCACTCAGATGGTGGCAGCATGGGGTGGATGTCAGCACTGGCAACAGGGCAGGAGAGGAGGAGGGAGCATGTGGGATGGGGACTGCAGCAGGTCGAGCTGCTGAAACGTGGCCTTAGCTGTTGTATCACTGGGTTTGCAGCAGGCAGGGGCCAGAGCAGGACACCAGCAGGTTGAGTTATGGTTGAGCACCAGAGCTGCCTTGGTGGGAGACTTTGAAGAGCCAGATGATGACCTGGGGCTGCGATGGCTTCCTGGGAGCCATCTGCAGCTCTGCAAATGTGCTGCTGCCACTTCTCAGGCACGGTGCACATTTCAACTTCAGGTCTTGTTTCCCCATCCTTGTGCCTTGTGCTGTCGTTTACACCTTTGTAAAATGGGTGTAAAGCATTGATGTTGTGTTCCATTCCATTTCATGGTGCTTTTCTCCCAAGGAGTGGAGGAGTCGTTGACCACTTCGAGTTCAAACTCCCCTCCTCTTTCTGTTCATGTTTAAACCACAAACCCCCTCCAACTGCTGTGAACTCCGTGGTGGTGAGCAAGTGCAGGAGGATTGGGCAGTGGGAGAGGGACAAGGCTACGTGGGAGTGCTGAGGATGACTTGAGGAGGGAGCAGGTGAGTCATTGCCTTAGTCATGGCACTCCCTGCACCGCTGGCAGTGGCTGTGGGGAGCCCAGCGTGGCATCTGCACAGACACCTCTCTGCTGCAAAGAAAAAGCAAGGCAGCAAACCCTCAAACTCCCAGCAGCTAGAAAGTACCAGAATTAGTGTTAATTAAATCAATGCTAATTAAAAACCACTGCGTTTTCCCCCCCCCCTCCCCCCACCGTGAAGTTCTGTGGAGCTGTTTGGTTCTAGTTGTGGGTTGTTTTTTTAGTGCAATGCGAGGTGGTGGCCAGCAATGCTGCTTGGAAGCTGCTATTAGAGAGGAGTAGGCAGCCTGAACTGGTATCTGTGTGTGCTGGAAGGATTCAGCAGAGGAGAACCAGCACGTTTCATCAAAGGATGCCAGGCTGTGATGAAATGCCACTCTCGTGCCTGCATCCATCTTCCACTCTTTTATTTATAGCACACTCCTGCATTACAAATGCAGAAAGAGATTTGCCTGCATGTGGCTGGAGAGGACCCAGGGCAAGCTGGAGAGGATTTTTCCAGACACCCCATCTAAGAACAAGCCCAAACCATACAGTTGGAGTTTCTTTGCCATGCATTAAGGTTCATGGTCCATCTTTTCTGGAGCTCTTCAAACCCAACCTGATGTGTTCCTGTGTGACCTGATCCAAGTGGGAGCTGCTCTGGCATGAGGGGGTTGGACTGGATGATCTCTAAAGGTCCTTTCCAACCCTCACCATTCTGCTCTGTGTTTGTGTAAGGACCAGCACCATGAAACCCCTCCCTAGTTTAGTACCTGGATAGTTCTTTCAACCCTACTCGTTCTTCTCCCATCAAGGAGAAAAAGACTTCTTCCGTCGTTGAGACTTCAGACTCTCTTTAGAGCATTTAAGAGTGTCATTTCCCATACCTTATTCTTTCTGGTGGTGAAAGAGTTTCCTCACACAGATGTCTCTCCCAAAATCGAGGACCCTGTGGTGTTGCTCTTGTGGGGAGATGGGTGCTGGTGGGGATGAAGACAAGCAGCAAGCAGGGAGCTTGTTACAGACATCACAGGGTGGGAGTTCCTCTGAGCATTGCTCCGTGGGGGAGGTCTGAAGCTGCAGCTTGAGGTGTTTGTGGACTCAGACATCTCCCAGGAGTCCCAGAGGGAAGCAGGCAAGATTTCATTTCTGGAGGCAAAGTAAAGGATATTTTTGCAACTCAGTAGTAATCCCTTTATGAAAGCATCTCTATGGGCCTCCTGTTAATAGCAGCACTGCTATTAGCAGGCTTCCAGTCCTCATCTTTTCCTTTCAGGCTTCCCATCAACAAATTACCAGTGAATAGCTTCTCTATTTATTTCTTTATAGTTGCTCCTTAGCTCTGCAGAGGAAATAAAACCTTTCTCTGCAGCAGGTGAAAGGCAATTTCTAACTGAACACATTCTGTTGTTGTTTTTTTTTTCTCCCTGTCTTCCAGACTTCATTCTATGGCAGATTCAGACACTTCTTGGACATCATCGATCCACGGACTCTCTTTGTGACTGAGGTAACGTTGAACACACCTTGTTTGCTGAAAGGACTGTTCATTAGAGAGGCTGAGATTCAAAACAATTTCTTCTGTGAGCAGCAGAAGTAATGAAGCCAGGTTTCCAGTGGATTTGTGTCTCACAGCTGATTGATTGCCCTTGGTTAAAACCCGTAGCAGAAACTTGCTTTTTATTAGACATCAGTGAATCCACACCTGCCAGTCTCCCTGTAGCAACAAGAGACTCAACCTCAACTGCTTTCAGTCCAAACTTACCAGTGATGTAGTGTTCTCAGAAGGAAAACCCCTATAAATCTCCCTGGGAAAAGAATGCAGGTGAGCAGAGGAGTGAGCAAAATAAGTGATTCTTATGGAGGAAGCCAGCTGAGTGCGTTTGCACTGCAGTTATTCAGGGTCTGCACTCAAGGAAACCTTGTTGGAGCAAGGTAGTGTGGTTTTTCCTTAGCTATTAGCCTGTTTGCACCAGGCATTTGGGTTTCTGGTCCGTTTCTGCTTCATTTGGTGTTGTTCAGTGTTGTTGCATTGCTCTGCTTTCATAACACAGTGACAAAGAGTGGTGGGGAATCCTTTAGAAGAAATATTTCTGCTGGGGCTCTTAAATTGTGTCTGTGGGCCAGGGAACAGAGGATTTTTTGCTCTAAGTGATAAACAGCTGCTGCTTCCTTTCCCTTTCATCTTTTTAATGATTATTGTTTTGTGAGGTGAGGTACTGTAAGATGAACATACACATGCAAGCACTTCTCAGAACACAGGGAGCTGAACTGCTCCTTGTAGCTGAATTGAGCCCAGTTCCTTGCACAGTGATGGCAAGGAAGGGGGGTTGAAATAAAGATCCAATACAGCTTTAAATAATCTCTTCCTTCTAAATCAGCTTGCTCTTATTTCCCCCCCCCCCAAACATAAGGCTTAAAATGTATCATGTCATTCCTCCTGAGTACCTTGTGTATGTGTGCCCGGGAGAGCTGCAGACAATGAGGCGTCTGTTCTTACCCCATCAAGCTGAAGGTTGTGCCTTTGCCTTGTAAAAGCACAGGTTGAGATCAAGTCTGAGATCTATTTTCAAAAGCCACCAACCTCGATCTGGAGCTCAGCCTGGGGAGGCAACCTGCTAGCAAAAGGATGCTGCAGTTCCAAAGAGGCAGCTTTGTGTTGTCGTAAAAGGGAATGAAAATCACAGCCTTTACCTGAGGATGAAGAGCACTTTGCAGATGTTAGAGCTGCTGTTTAAAGAGGATGGAAGCATGTCCTGGGGAGGCTGCAGTTCCAGGGCTGTGTTCAGTGCTGGGCCCCTCACTCACTGCCACAGGGACACTGAGGGGCTGCAGCGTGGCCAGAGCCGGGCACAGAGCTGGGGAAGGGGCTGGAGCACAAGGGTGCTGGGGAGGGGCTGAGGGAATGAATGAGGGTGTTGAGCCTGGAGAAGAGAAGCCTGAGGGCAGACAGGAACACTCTCTGACACTTCCTGACAGGAGGCTGCAGTGAGCTGGGGGTTGGTCCCTTCTCCCAAATAACAAATGACATGAAAAGAGGAAACGGGCTCAAGTTGCCCCGTTGGATCTGAGATTGATCTGAGATTGGATCTCAGATTGAGATTGGATCTGAGGCAGAACTGTTTCTGGGGGAGGGGGGAAAGAACAAAATCCAAGTGGCCCCATTTATTTATCCTGGAGACAGCTGTCAAGACTTGAGTGCCTCAAGGAATTCTGTACCCCAGGCTGAACCTCACCGAACAAGGGAGGTTTAGTGTGCTTTTATGGGGTCTGGCAAGCATAAGTCTGAAGTCCATGTTCTTCAGGAATGGCTCAGTGGCTTTCCAAGGAAGGAAGAGTCCTCTGTCCATTTTTTGGGGGATGAAATATGAACTGATACAGCGATGCTTCAGTAGACCTTCTGCAGAACATCTTGTGAAGTCTACAAGAGTCCTCTTTCATAGAATCAGAGAGTGGTAGGGTTGGAAGGGACCTTTAGAGCTCATCCAGTCCAACCCCCCTGCAGAAGCAGCTCCCACCTAGATCAGGTCACACAGGAACGTGTCCAGGTGGGTCTTGAAGAGCTCCAAGGAAGGAGCCTCCACACCCTCCTTGGGCAGCCTGGGCCAGGGCTCCCTCACTCAAACAGTAAAATAGGTTATTTTCTTACATTTAAATGGAACTTTTTTGTGTTCCAGCTTCATCCCATCACCCCTTGTCCTCTGGAGAAGTCTCTTGGCAAAACAGCCACAAAACCTGTGGTCATGGGAAGCGCTCCTGGGAGCACGAAAGCTGCTTTGATGATTGTCCTGCTTGCTGTGCCCCGTAGATCTGATCTTGTGCTTTAAAATGCCTTGTGCCTACCTCTAACTAAAAACTGTTTGTTTTCCTGTGATAGTTTAGGTGGCAAATGAAAATCTAGGAAGGTTTTGCTGAGGAAGCAGAGCTCCTTCCCGCTAACAGATGGCTGCATCTTTCAGGCCCTGGGGTTCTGGGGGAACAAATACGTTGCTGTTTGTCTTGGAGGAGCTCTCTAGCAAATGAAAAGAAAAGAGAAAGTAGATAAAGGAGTCTCTGGTGAGGATGGATGTTAATCCCATGGCAAAAAGAAAAAAAAATGCTGGGAAATGTGGCAATGTCTTTCTTTTCCAACATCCTTGTTTAATTGCTGGGTGTTACATCGCTGCATCCTACCAGTGGCTGCGTTTGGAGGAAGGATGAAGTGGTCCCTCTGAGTGGGGAAAATGAAGCACGGTGATGCTGCAAATAATTAGTCTCAATGCCAACCCTCTCTCCCTCGGTTATTTCTCAGCAAAACAGGCTCATAAACTCAATCACAAACTTCCTCGTCTTTTTAGAGGCTCTTGAGCATTAAATCCTCAGGGGCTGTGGAGCGAGGGCGGGATGGTGTCGTAGCTGCACTTGGCAAGTGTGTGAACCTACCAAAGGGAAGCGTGTGCTTGTGTGAGGCACGTGGCAGGGGCTGCTGGAAACCAGTTGCTCCAGTTTGATCTCTGCTGGGTTCTGGTGGAATAATTATCTGTATCCAACTTATCTCTTTGGCTTTCTGAATGCACACCAGACTGAAACGAGGCACTGACCTGGTGTGAATATTGCATGTAACCTCTCAAGAGGAGGTTTTCTTGTCTTGTAATTCGTACCATTCCTGGCTCTCTCATGAAAGGATTCTTCTGGCAGCTGCAGATTTGAACACTTTTCCAATAAGCAGGAGATGTAGCGTTTCAGGGGTCAGGCCCAACGAGTCCTGACGCTGAGACCATGAGAAACCCCTCAGTGGGTGTAATGCCTCTTTTCCAAATGTGTGAGGTTAAAATGATTGGAATAATACTTTTAATTGCTCTGTAATTAAGGTCCATTGGGAGAAGCTGTAGGGACCAGCAGGTATTTTGATAAGACTAACTTATCCCACCTGACATTAGCCTGGACAGACTGTTAACGCTCTGTGGGAAGCTCTTCATGGACAAAGCTGTGGACCTGCTAATAATTCACAGCAAAAGTGACCTAAGAATTAAACTGAGCCCAAAGGGGCTTGTGTGTTATCTATGCTTTTGCTTGATCTCATTGTTCAAAGCATAAAGCTGCTGAGAGCATCTTGCATTCCCATATTTGGGTTTAAAATGGAAGCAGGATTAGATGTATGTTATTTATATGAGTGATACCTTCTTACTCAGCAGATTGACTGTCTGTGTTTATTCAGTGTCACATCTGCTGGCTCTACTTGAACAAAAAGTTTCTGGCTCCTGTTGTCTGTCACTGTAGATCCAATACAATGGGGCCAGCTGGAGTCAAGTCTGCCGTATGGATCATCCCTGGGGTAGGGAGACAAAAGCAGAAGCTGCCGTGGCGCTGATTGCAGGGCACAGCTGGATTTCTCTATCCCACAGTGAATGTTTTGGTGTCAAGGGCCAGAGGACTCTTGCTTTGGATCATGTGCCACTTAAGTTGTTGTTGGTCCAAACCTGGAAGCAGTGAAACACAGGCACACAGCAGATCATCACTCGGTTACCACGGCCCTGAGACCTCACTACGTGCCTTGTACCAGCAGATGGTTCCAACCTGCCCTGTCCCAGCAGTGGGTTTCCTCTTAAAAGCCTTGGATGCAAAAACATGCCTCTTTTTTTTTCATGTTGTTGATTCTGTAACAGTAATGTTGTAGTGCTACTGGCACAATGACTGTTATTATGGTCTGTATGTGCGCATATGGGTTTCTGGAGGCAGCTCTAAGCCATGTGTAGGCATCAGTTGAGATCCAAGAGAAGACAAGGCACAGATCTTTCAGACAGAAACAGCAAGGTGAAAAATCAGTACAAGAGATGTCTGACCCATGTGTGTGTGTGTGTGCAGTTGTTCATGGGACTGAAGGCAGTTGTCCTCTGTCCCACCAGACTGCTGGAGTGATGGCTGTGAGGGACGTGGGATAGCCATCAGCTCGGTGTGATGTGGGCTGCTTTCCTGCTGGCATCTCTGGTTTTGTTCTTTCTCCTATCTTTGCTGTGCCAAACTGAGCCCATAATAACGTCCTCCTTCAGCAGCTCTTTCTACAAAGACTCAAACGTTCTGCTGATGTAGTCCTGCCAGTGTACTCTGGGAAACAACCTTCTGAGTCAATGCCTGTTGGCCTGAGGCTGGGCACAACAGGTTCCATTAGTTCTTTGTGCTCAAACCTATGGGTTAAATCTAAGCTGGGTGATTCAAACTGAGTTGAGTAGTGGGTTTTGGCTGTGCAGCTAGTTAATGTGGCTTGTGCCATGCAGCTGAACACTCCTTGTTTCCAAAAGATGCCAACTGGCAGCTGTCCTGGCCCTTGGTAACTCCCAAACTGTGCCCAGGAATCACTTTGCAGAGGCTGGATGTTCTGAATCAAAACTACACCAGAAGCCATGCTGATGCAGGCTCCTGCCTTGATTCTGCCTTGTTTGGTAGCACATCCATAGCCATAAACCTCAGGCTCATGGGTCAGTCGTAGCCCATTGTGTGCTTCTCATGGGCTTAGGCAACTGAGCTGTGGTGGAAACCTGGCTGATGGCTGGGCCCAGAGAGGGGTGGGGAATGGAGTTAAATCCAGTGGGCAGTCAGTCACTCGTGGTGTTCCCCAGGGCTCAGTGCTGGGGCCTGTTCTGTTTGACATCTTTATCAATCATCTGGATGAGGGGACTGAGTGCACCCTCAGTCATGACATGAAGCTGGGTGGGTGTATAGATCTGCTTTAGGACAGGAAAGGTCTGCAGAGGACCCTGACCAGGCTGGAGCCATGGGCTGAGGGCCATGGGATGAGGTTGAACAAGGCAGTGGCCAAGGAGCTTGGGCCACCCCAAGGCCAGGCAGCTCCAGGCTGGGGCAGAGGGATGGAAACTGCTGCAGGGAAAGGGCCTGGGGGGGTTGGTGTCAGTGACTGAACAAGAGCCAGCAGCGTGCCCAGGGGGGCAAGAAGGCCAAGGGCATCCTGGCTGGGATCAGCACTGGGGTGGCAGCAGGAGCAGGGCAGGGATTGTCCCCTGTGCTGGGCCCTGGGGAGGCTGCAGCTCCAGGGCTGTGTTCAGTGCTGGGACCCTCACTCACTGCCACAGGGNATGCTCTTTGACACTCCCTGACAGGAGGCTGCAGGGAGCTGGGGGTCAGTCTTTTCACTCCAGTAATGAATGACAGGACAAGACAAAATGGCCTCAAGTTGCACTGGAGAGGTTGAGATTGGATACTAGGGAAGAACTGTTTCCCTGACAGGGTTGTCAGCCCCTGTGCCAGGCTGCCCAGGGAGCTGGAGGAGTGCCCAGCCCTGGAGGGATCCCAAAGCCGTGGGGCTGAGGTGCTGAGGGCTGTGGGTTAGTGCTGAGCTGGGCAGGGTGAGGGCAGGGCTGGGACTCGATGAGCTTAAAGGTCTTTTCCAAGCAGAATGACTGTATGATTCAACAACTGGCTGTTTTCCAGCTGCATTCTGCATGAGGCAGTGATTGAGGCTTTCCTCACTTTTCTTGGGTGGTGTTTCTTCCCAGGTGGACATGGCTTAGGCTGCTGTGCTGGAGCACCGAGAGTGGCGTTTGTGCTTCTGAATCGCTGAGCTTGGTAGATCCCTGGCACTGCTTCTGGGCTTGGGTTTGTGAGAACATCCTCTAGGTGCAGATGGTCTGTCTAGCACCCTATTGTGAGAGCTGAGACCCCATCATCCAGCACTAGAAACGCTCTGGTTTCTGTGAGGAAAGGGGTATGAAGGAAATGATACATCCTGCAAAAGCTGCACTCCCGCTTTTATTTTTAAGTCGTGCTGTAAAAAACTCAAGTGACACTTCTTCCTACAGAGAACAGGAGAGAAACCAAGCAACAATAAACATTGAAACAGTAGCACAACCTTGTAGACAGACCTCTTCTCTTTTTCCCTCCTCCCTAGAAATGGAAATGGAGTGTAATCTTAAACATTATCAGTTATCATAATCAGGCTGAGCTGTGCTAAAAGCCAAGGAAAGGAGCTGGTTGGTGTTTGGAGCTGCAAAGTGAAGTTATCTCCTGTTTTTTTGGAGGCACTGGTTAGGAGAACCTGCTTGATTTTTGCTAGAAGGGATTACAAGGCAACCAGGTCTTTTCACTTACAAAGCCTTGAGGCTTGAAGGTCTTGCATGAAAACTACCTGAACACCTCCAAACCCTGTGAAAAGCCTCTTAGTGTGGTCACTTCACCCTTTTGTTTGCTTTCTCTTTTGCCAAGCCTGGGGAACCATCAGCAGTGTTGGTCCAGGAGGCTTTTCTTTGTGAAAGTTCCCCTTTCTCCTCACAAGAGCTGAAAGAAGAAATTCATGAAGACTCTGATTTGGGGTGTTTTTTTTTTTTCTCCTTTCAAAGCAAAATCGGGCTTTTTTTTTTGTTTGCTGTTTGTTACCACACTAAACAAGATGGGATCTGGCCAGGGTTGTTATAGTAACTACTAAAGATTTCCTCAAGAGAAGGAGGAAAAAAATAGAACACAGACCCATTCATCTCTTCCTTGCAGTTTTTCATTCAGAGTTACATGCTGTTCTGTGGAGATCATTTGCAAGACACACAAGTGTAGGTGATCTCAGTGACAAAAAAACACATACCAGTAATGAGCACAAATGGCTCTTCAGAATGTTGTGCTGGCAACTCCTGGGTTGTTTTCTGGCTTTGGAGGCAAGGAGGGTTGTCTTCTCTGGATCTGCAGTCGTTAGTCATTCAGCTGTCTGGCTTTTCACCTCTGGATTATCTGGCTGTCTGCAATATGATGCAGTTGTGTTTTATGGATGCTGATGCTGGGTAATAGCTTTATCCTAACATGATGGTTTTAAGCAACAGTGAGGCCGACAGGGAAAGGGGCTGTCATGAGCAGCAACAAGAATCACAGAACAACCTTAAGAACAATCTTAAGGGTCTGAAGGGACCTTGAAAGCTCATCCAGTCCAACCCCCCTGCTAGAACAAGACCACCTAGAGTAGGTCACACAGGAACTCCTCAAGTCCTGTCGTGATCTTGTGTGATTACTTTTCTTCAGAGGTTGGAAATGCCTGAAACAGATTTAAGATCCAATTTGTTTGTCATGCCTGCAGTGCTTCATAGTTTTCTGATGATCATAGAATCATAGAATGGCAGGCTTGGAAGGGACTTTTAGAGATCATCTAGTCCAACACCCCTGCAGAAGCAGGTCAACCTAGACCAACCAACACCACTCTTAACTGGTCTTTCTTGTAGTTGCTTATTCCAGCTACAGAGCCATGCAACAATTTGAGCCTGCCCAGAAGAGCATGGCCAAGTGTCTGTTTGGTTTCATACCATGTGCCTGTTTTCTCAGGGCCAGCTTTTCTTCCAGCCCTTTTGGAGGAATGGTGCATCACTCTTAGGATGACATTTCCTGGAGATGCAGCTCAGAGTGATGCACCACTCACAGAAGCATAGAATGCTTCATAGAATCATAGAATGCTCCTTCATAACTCTTCCTTTTTGTCCCATGGCAAGAGGACTTGGCTGAAATCATAAGGTCTCATTTCTCTGTCTGGGGTATTGGATTGAGTTGGAAAAGGATAACCAGTTGAAGGGCTTTATCTGTTGAAGTATTTGGGATGCAAGAAGAGTGCAAGCTCCTTCCAGGAAAGAACTCCTATCTTCACTCTATCACCTGCTTATTATCTTTTATGAAGGTAAGTTCCATTTTTAAGGTGGATTTAGCATACATATGCAGAAGAGGAGGAGGGCTAAAAGCTAAGACACACATCTTTGTTGCTAGGTATACACAGCTTGTCTGTTATGTTGGTCTGGATGATGGCAGTTTGCTTCAAGGGATTACAGCAAGCAGCTGGAGGAGAAATCCACTGAAGATCCCTGAATCCATAGAAACCTCATCAGTCTTGGCTGAGAGCAGTAAGAGGTTGGGAAGGTGCTTAGGGGAGATGTTATTTCTACTGCCCCCTTCTTGCTTTTTCTTGTGCAGCTGCTTGTGGCCACAGTTGGAATAAGTGAGTAGATGATTTTTATGAAACAGTGATTAAAGGTTTTCTGTGTTAATCATGAATCACTCTCATGTTTGGAGCAAGGCATGATGTTTCCACAGGCAGCTTTTAAGGTGAAACGGGGGGTTGCCCAGCCTTTAAAGAAAGGGGGGAGATTCTTGAGCACACTCTGTCATCCTTCATCTTTGGTACACTTCATAAGATCTGTAAAACCTGATCAAGAAAACTTTCTGAATTATCACGATGCCCCAGTAAAATGGGAATATAGAAGAGCAAAAGAAGATGCTTACACCTAGCACTAAACTGTAGTCCAGGGTTGGCTATAACTCTTTCTTTGAGATCTTTTATGCCAATTTTCCTCTGGCATAGGGAATGAATGTGGCAGCAGTTGAGGGTGATGCCTGAATCTGTGAGTGGACCTGAGCCTCATCCTGTAGGAGAAATCCACAGCAGCTCTGGGAAGTCCCAAGCAAGAGGCTTAGCAAAGTGTGAGCAGGACGATGGGCAGCTCGTTCTGCAGGGGCACGTCAGGCATGGAGTGTGGGCAGGCTGACCAAGACAGAGGCAGTTTCAGGCCAACACACACAGCAATAGGACAGAAACCAGAAAATGTATTGCGTAGCACATAGGTACAGCAACACAGGGCTGGCAGGACTGACCTCAGGGACAGCAGCCAACAAGCCCCATCTCTGAGCCCACATCTTGCCACGAATGTAAAGTTTTTGGCAGGGATCATTGCTGTCTGATGCTAAAGCCTCATTTGGCATCTTTGTACAGACTCCCCACTTAGAATCATAGAGTGGTGGGGGTTGGAAGAGACCTTTAGAGATCATCCAGTCCAACCCCCCTGCAGAAGCAGCTCACACCTAGATCAGGTCATACAGGAATGTGCCCAGGTGAAGTTGGAAACCTCCTGAGAAGGAGCCTCCACACCCTCCCTGGGCAGCCTGGGCCAGGGCTCCCTCCTCTCAGCACTGAAAGAGTTTTTCCTTATGTTTAAAAGGAACTGTTTGTGTTGCAGCTTCATCCCATCACCCCTTGTCCTGTTGCTGGATACAATAGAAAAAAAGAGATGTCCCAACCTCCTGACACCCACCAGACTTATTAATGAGATCCCCCCTCAGTCTCCTCCAGACTAAACAGCCCCAGGTCCCGCAGCCTTTCCTCGTCAGGAAGATGCTCCCGTCCCCTGAGCATCTTGGTGGCCCTGCACTGGCCTCTCTCCAGCAGTTCCCTGTCCCTCTGGAGCTGAGGAGCCCAGAACTGGACACAGGACTCCAGATCAGGCCTCAGCAGCTCTGGCAGAGCAGAGGGGCAGCACAACCTCCTTGGCCCTGCTGCCCACACTCTACTTGCTGCCCCCAGGCTGCCATTGGCTTCTTGCCCACGAGGCCACGTTGCTGCTCATGGTCAGTTTATAATCACTCAGCACTGCCAGGTCTCTCTCCTGGAGCTGCTCTCTAGCAGCTCACCCCCAGCCTGTGCTGGTACATGGCTTCTGCTGAGTAGCTGCTAATCAGTGCAAAAATAAATAGATAAAATAGGTAAAGGACCAGGGCTGGAAATGACATGGCACTGATGATGTGAGTGTAAAAGCAGCCATGGACCCCATCCCAGCCCACTCCCTCCACAAACTGAAGGAATTGCCACTCTTCCATATGTCTGGCCTGTTGAATGTTGTAAGGACAATAGTCCTTCGTTAATTGCTGCTTTTAGGTTGGCCTAAATGCTGGTGCTTCCAAGGAAACAACAAAGTACTCTTTGATGTTTGCCTGAAAGGGAGAAAAGCAGTTTCCCTGCAGCGGATCCCAGGGAGGCTGTAATGAGCTCAGGGACACTGCCTGGTTTACAGGAGAGTTGTGAGAGCAGGGCTTGCTGTGACAACCAGGGGCCTCCACATGATTACACTGAGCCCACAGGGCTTTAGCTGAGCCACCATCACACTACACATTATGTCAGACAACACATTCAGTGTTTCTGAAGTGTCCTGTGCCACTAACGTTAGAAAAGCTGCCACGATGACAGATCCAGATCACAAATGTCAGCCCCAAGTCCATGTTACTCATGTGGGTGACAGATAACCCACAGGAGGCTTTTGAACATGTGCAGCTGAGTGATTTGTTTGGCTTCAAATATTTGGGAGCCTTTACTGGGTGATCTGGTGCTTTCTGCAGGCTTGGATAAGCAGCTTTAACCCCAGTGAGGTCACTCTTTGTACCCTGAACTGTTCCTCGTTAGTTTGGACTAAGCAAATCATTTTTCTACCTGTCTGCTTCTGCCCTGGAGGGCTTTTCTTTTTCATTTCAAGAACTATCTATCTGTTATAGTGTATGATTGTGGAGTCTCCTTCTCTGGAGACATTCCAACCCAGCTGGATGAGTTCCTGTGTGCCCTACTCTAGGTGCTGCTGCTCTGGCAGGGGGGTTGCACTGGATGAGATTTCCAGCTCCCTTCCAACTCCCATCATTCTGTGACTCTCTGATGATATGTATTTCTTGAAATGATGAGATATGATTATTGACATTGTTATATGAACTTGACTGCTTCAACTGCTTCAACTTTTTTTATCCTCCTGTGTATACAAATAACTGTTCAGGGAGGAAACTGATGGTTCTGGCAGGCTGGTGGCATGGCTCAATGCTGCTCTGATCCCTTGAGCATGTGAAATCATACAATAGAATCACAGAATCATTTCAGCTGGCAGAGAACTTTCAGCCCATGGAGTGCAGCCTCTATCCCAGCCCCATCACCCACCAGCCCATTGCCCTCAGTGCAACACCCACCCGGCTCTGAAACCCCTCCAGGGACGGCAACTCCAGCAGCTCCCTGGGCAGCCCCTTCCAATGCCTCACAGCCCCGGCAGCAAAGCAATTCCTCCTCACATCCAGCCTGAACCTCCCCTGGAGCAGCTTGAGGCCATTACCTCTTATTCTATTGCTTGTTACTGGGGGCAACTTGTGTTTTTATCACAATGTGAGGAAGATCTTTCTTTGCACAGGGATGTATTTGAGTGGCTACTGATAGCCAATTCTGACCTTAACTGCACTGATGGCTGACTTGGGTGTTTTTAGGGAGAACAGAGCGGGTTGGGATGACCCCTCTCTGAACGAGTGTGTAACAGGTACTGTAAAGCAGCAGCACAAGTCAGTGCTTCAGCATAGAGGCACCCTGAGATCTGTCTGAAGTGTGTGAAAGCGTCAGGGTGTTTCAGATACTTGACTTGACCCCCCTGAGCATGCAGTTCCCATTGCACTGCCTGTGTGCTGTTAAATGCTGGCTCCAATGGAGCTGCTCCTTTTAGGGTGGCTGTGCTTAGATTGGGCTAAAACTTGCTGCCTTGTAACTTTTTAGTGGGCACCGAGTTCTTTGTGCTGATGCTTAATGTGTGCAGGCTTCTACCTTGCCTTTCCCTTCAGCCATGTGCTGGGAGAGCACGTGTGGGCAAGGCCAAGTCATCAGTCTCAGCAGTTTCCATGTTGACATCACTGGGAGAGAATAATGTGAGAGTAAAGCAAATGTCCATGCATCCTTTTTCCTTTTACATCATAAAAACTACTTTGCTGTGAGGGTGAGGGAGCCCTGGCCCAGGCTGCCCAGGGAGGGTGAGGAGGCTCCTTCTTTGGAGGTTTCCAAACCCATCTGAACACGTTCCTGTGGGACCTGATCAAGGGGAACCTGCTTTAGCAGGGCTGTTAAACTGGATGATCTCTAGAGGTCCCTCCCAACCTCCACCATCTGTGATTCTATTGGGGAAAGGACCCATCATAAGGTTTGCATGAAAGAAGATGTAATTCTGTGACTTGAGTGCCTTCAGTAAAACACTTCAGTGCAGGAGAAGCATTTTAACCCACGCTGGTGTCTCGTTCGCAGAGTCGTCTGAAGGAAGCTGTGCAGTTGCTGGAGGATTATAAGCATGGGACTTTGCCTCCAGGAGTCACCAACAAAGAGGTAAGAGGGCAAAGCCTTTGTTAAATTTCTACTTGTTCCTTTGGGCTGAAGTGGGGGGAGTGAGTTGGCAGTTTAAGCTGTGTCTATGTAAGGTCAAAGGCATTACTGCAGGATGGTTTTTGTGCTATTTCTACTGGTAAATTCTCATCCTGGCTTTGTTCAGTTGGCTGCTGACTTGTGCAGTGTTGCTCCTGGTCCCTTGCAGCTGCACTGCCAGGGTATTGGAGTGCATTTGGGTTCTCCTGGAGTTGCCACGTTACAAACGTTGCTGAGCTGAAGCGACAGAGAGGCTCCCAGTATAAATAGCAAAGCTTTTTAGGTAAAGTAGAAAGTTTGCAGGTTCTGAGTTGGTGTTGCTTCCTTTTCCCATGCAAAGTGTGTTTGTACAGTGACAAGGGAAACAAAGAAGTAATCTTCTTTCTTTAGCTGAAGGAAACCTTGCAGCCAGTCCTATAGGTACCAGCAGCTGTGATGCCTCAGCCCCCTTCTCCTGTGTTCCTTTGGTTATAATAATTGCTGTTTCTTCATGGAAGTGAATGTTGCTTGGGCTACACATAACCCTCAACATGTCCTTGTGTTGGAGGTGATCCCATCAGCAGTGGCACTTTCTGCTGGGTGGTGTTCCTGCTGTTAGGGTGGAAGCTGAAGGAGGTTTTGGAAACTCCACTGATGGGAAGGTCTTAGCAAGGTTTAGGCAGTTGCTGTGAAGAGGGTAGTTTTTGGTAGAACTTGGTTGTGCTTTGGGACAGAGGGATGGGCTGAGTGATGTCTCCTTTTCTGGGATTCCTTTTCTAATATCCATCTGTACAGACACATGAAACTTGTGAAGCAGAAACCTGCTTCAGGGGAGATCTAACAAGCAGCTGTGCCAAAGTACCAGTGCACCTCCCAAGGGAGCAGTGGTAGAGATGTTATAGAGCTCTTCTCCCACACCCTGGAGGTCAAATAACCTCTGAGTTGGTTTTTTTTTCCCCCTGTTCATGTGTGATGATTTCTTCTCATGAAGGGCAAGCATAGCAGGTAAATGAAGAGCATTATCATTTGCATTCACTTTTCAAAGTGGCCACTTGTGTGGTAGGTGGGAAAGAGGAATGGCTTCAACACAAAATCAAGGGGATATATCCCCTCCCTGCACCATGTGTGGTATGAGGCAGTGCTCTCTTGATCCTTTGATCTCACTACATTCTTTCAACCATGCTCTAATGGTAAGAATAAAGAACCCAGGGTTGGGGAGAGGAGGAAAGCAGAGAATGATGCAGCAGCAGATGACTCAGTTCCCATCTGCCTGCAGGCAGATGAAATGCAAGTCATTCTCTGTGGCAAACCACGCAGACTTTTGACCTACATTTTGGGTTTGCAGAGTGACAAGCCTGGGATGTACCCAGAGTTCACTCAGAGCTGCACTGAGAGACAATAAACAAAAGTGTGACGTTGCTTTTTATCCCCCTCAAGTCATGACAACATAGCAAGAGGCCAACCTTGTGCAAGTTGGAGGCTTCTGGGTGTAAAATAAAGGAATGAGGCAGAGGAGGAGGGAGAAAATGATGCCAAAAATGCCTTTTTTTTCTGGAGAAATGTCAATACATCTGGGTAAAAAAGAACATAATTGACTTTGATCACAGTGTCAATGATGTTAGAGGGGTGGAGGTAGTTTTGCTGACTGTGGGATAAAGCAACTCTCTCAGGAGGAGCCTGGGATGGAATTGCACCATGGACTTGTTGTATTTAATTGTGCTTTGCTGCCTTCATTAAACCAAACCACAGGGTGAGGTGAGCAAGCTGTGGGTAGATCCCAGCAAGGCTGTGAGACTTGAATGTTCACCCAGGATAACACAACCACTCTAAAAATGGATGGAAGAGGGAAGGGACCTGAATGCAGATGGCAGTCAGTGCACCCAGGCTGCAATGGCATGGGAGCAACCACAGTTATGAAGCACCTGAAGCTACCTTCTTAACCTGGAGAAAGGATCCATGAAGCCAGCAGGTATCAAGTCCTGCTTTACTCCTGGAGCTGGCTGGTTGTAATGAAACAGGAGTTAAACTGGGCCATAAAAGCCTCAAATGCTGTTTGTCACTCCCGTGATCCATCTGGGTGAAGGTGAATGGGAATTTATGACTGGTTTAACTAGGAGCTTCCTGGGCTGGCCAGCTCTTGGGCTCTGATAGTCACCTTCCTTGAGGGACACCTAAAAACTCTAAATGCCTTTGGTCTGAATACTCTTCTTCTCCTCAGTGGACTTGAATGAACCACTTGCCTGCACGTGGTGGCAGTGAAGCAGGCGGAAAAAGCTTCGTAAGGTGGTTGCTGATGAGCTCTTGTGAGAGCATGATTACCACCAAATGGGTAGATAGCTTCATCCTCTGCAGCACAGCCACAGATTTAGAAACAAACTTCTGTAGGAAGGCATTCCTTTGCAGTTTGAAGCTGTGGAACTGAAACTCGTGGCACACGTGGCTGCTCTTAGTGCTTTTCTCTTTGAACCAAAGTTGATCTCCTTAGTCTTTCATTGGCATCAGTTTGTTTCCATCCCCCTGGGGCATCTTCTTGTCATGCAGCTCACGTGGTATCCTTCTGCCTTTGTGTTTACTTGCATCCAGTCACAAAATAACACTGAGCTTCCAGCTATGCCCCTTCCTATCAAAGAGCTAAAAGGCTCAGATGATGTATGAAAATGCGGTCTGACTGAATGCAGAGGTTGTGGGGACATCAGGTTTTGGTTGATGAGCCAAATGCTCTTCTCTGAAATGGAGAGAGAAAGGTCTAATGGCAAGGGTGATGGAAACAGTGCCGTGGTTGCTGGCCTTGCGTAGAGGCTGCAGGGTGGGATGCTGCTCTCAGTGCATGCCACGAACCTTGCACACAGAGCTTTGGTTGTTTTCTGGCTCCAGAGGCAGAGGGGAAGGTGCAGGGGAGCTTGCAGGGAGATCTGGGTAGCTGGCAAGCTTGCCAGTGCTGAATGAAATAGGACTGTGCCAGATATATACAGCTGTGAGTGTCTCATTAATTACTGGTGCATTTGCAGAACATACGACGTGCTTATCGCTTGCTCTGGGGGAGGGGCAGCATCTCACACAGTCATCACAGCAAATTCTCTACCAGTGAACCAAAGACACCTGGGGAATACATTTCTTGTTCTGTTTTGCTTTCCCCAAGTGATGTTTTACCATTTTGATGGCTTGGGTTTTTTGGCTCTATGCACAGCTACCTGCAGGATGGGCTCTGGCCACAAGGCATTAATGATCTGCAGTTGTTTTAGTGCTAGTTTGAGAAAAAGATTTGCTGCAGCTCTGGAGAGGTGCCCAGGCTGGGGCTCAGGGGCATGGCTGGGGATAAAAGACCAAGATGTCTGATTGTGTTACGTAGCTGATAGCTGAGTGTCACACACATGCCTCTGATGAAGTTGTCACGTGCTGGCAGGAGGCCAGCAGATGAGAAGTCATTTGATTTTTGACTGATTTTAGTTCTTTTCTCCTCTTTTTCTTTTACCACTCTTTTGCCTTGTAAGCAGAGGCAACCACCTCGTGCTCACTGGAGGCAAGAAGTGCATGCTGGAGTAGAGAACTGAGGTGGCAGTGCCATTGTATCTGAGGCTTAATTCACTGTTCCTGCTCATCAACAAGGCTGGTTAGAACTTCATGTGACTACTCAAGAGACAAGCACTCACTCAACTTTATCTTCTTTGTTTAAGGTTTGGTTGCCAGAGCCTCTTAGAAATGTAATTGCCACCCTTGTAAGAGGCTCTTCAGGCGTGGATTGGGTACAGCACGTGCATGAAGAGATGCCTGAATGGGCTGCTGGGCCCATCATGATCACCTCAGAAGCCTTTAAAAACAACACTTTAGGCAGAGTTATAATGCATTAGCTTTCTAAGAACCCAACACCAACCCCCCCTTCCTCCAAATATCAGCTTTGAGATCAAGCAGACAAGTTGTTTTGACAGAGTTGTTTCACTAATCTCCTGCCTGATCCACTTTCGTGGTACGACGTGTTTGACAGTGCTCAAATTCCCTTCTTCATCTTTCCTCATTCAGAAATTGGTGGCTCTCATGAAGGATGGCAGGCAGTAGCTGCAAGCATTAACAGCAGCTCAGCATGGTCTGTGTTGCTCGCTGAAATGGTTTCACTGCCTGGGAGAATGGAAAATATCAAAGCCTAAAGCTATGTAATGTCAAGTATCTCCTCCACACGTATCTTCTTGACAGGGTTCTTGTAGAGGGAGTCTTTCCTTTCTGCATTTGCAGAGCAGATTTTTCAAAATGAGCTGAAAAGGAACAATTGTGGATGATCTAAAGCAAAAAATAAACCCCCAAACTTCTGAAGACCCACAATCATCTAAAGCAAAAAAAACCCTCCAAAGTGCCATCATCACACTTTGCTCCAATTCCCTGTGACCATATCTAAGCCACTTTCCAGAATAAATGCTTCTTTGCTCCACTTATTCTCCAAGACATGATTCATGGACACCAGCACTGCCAGCACTTCAATCTCTTCCACTTTCAAGTCTTTCACACTCATCCAATAGCTCCTGTACTTGCTCTAGCTCTGGAGTGATTTCACTTGGGGAAAATCACAGAATCACAGAATGATAGGATTGGAAGAGACCTTTAGAAATCATCCAGTCCAACCCCCCTGCAGAAGCAGGTTCACCTAGATCAGGTGACATAGGAACGTGTCCAGGTGGTTTTGGAAACCTCCTGAGAAGGAGCCTCCACACCCTCCCTGGGCAGCCTGGGCCAGGGATCCCTCACTGAAACACTGAAAGAGCTTTTTCTTATGTTTAAATGGAACTTTTTGTGCTGCAACTTCATCCCATCACCCCTTGTCCTGTTGCTGGATACAACAGAAAAAAGTGCTGCCCCAACCTCCTGACACCCACCTTTGAGATATTTTTAACTGTTAATGAGATTCCCCCTCAGTCTCCTCTTCTCCAGACTAAACAGCCCCAGNTCAGGACTCCAAGGTCTCTCTCCTGGAGCTGCTCTCCAGCAGGTCACCCCCAGCATGTGCTGGTGCAGGGGGTTGTTCCTCCCCAGCTGCAGGACTCTGCCCTTGTCCTTGTTGAACCTCAGGAGGTTCCTCTCTGCCCAACTCTCCAGCTGGTCGAGATCCCACTGACTGGCAGCACAGCCTCTGGGGAATCAACCAATGCTCCCAGTTAATGACCATTAACTCAAGGTGTTAAAAACCTATTTCTTGGGTGTCATTAGCAAAAATGAAGAATTGATCTCTTAGCTGTCAATAGCTGCTAGACTGCTGGTAGCTTTCTGTGGAAGGAAACGATAGGGTTTTATTTCCTACATTAGAGAGATGTTCTAAGCCCATCATTTCATCATAGATGTATCAACTACGGAGTCAGCAAAACAGATGGATGGATAGCTGCTGGATAAGGATTTATTCAGTGCTACGTGTTGGAGCAAGAAAACATACTCCAGCCTCCACCTTTTCATTTTAGCTTGTTTCCACAACTTTTTCTTTGAGCCAGACTTGCATTTTCTTAGCCATGAAGTCGAGTGTTTCCACTTATTAAAAGCCCACCAGCGGAAGCCATCCTGTGTGGCAGAAATACCCTGAGCTGTAATTAAGCCCCTTCTCTGACAGGCTCTTAGGATCTCCTAACTTGGTCTCTAAATAAAAAAGATATTCTTGGCAGTGTAACCATTTGGGGTGTATTTCTGTTCTCTTGGTCGTTGGGCTTTGGTATTTGAACAGGATTGGAGAACACACTCGGAGGACAAAACTTGCTTGGAAGCCTTGGGGAGGTTTGGTCTCCTGCTGGGTGAGGGTTTGGGTGGCTCTGTGTTGAGTGATGGAAGTCCACAGATCCATGAGTGTTTGATGGAACACAAAACTGTTTCTTGTGATGATTTTGAAGGACAATTTTTTTGCTGTGGAAACATCAAGAGAATTCTGGTGAGGTTGGTTCTGTTTGGTGACCACATCCATCAACGTCCTTCATTTGGCTCCTCCTGCAGGGACTAAGTGCATTTGAAGTGCTGGTGTATCATCTGACAGTGTGTGTCCCCTTTCATCTCCCCAGCCCAGAGGAAGCCAGAAAATCATTGGATCCTTGGTAGAGGGGGGACAGGAAGAAGGAAATGTGTAGGATTCCAGTTAATGGGAGGAACTGGTTCACTTGTCATTTATCTGCCATCTTTTCCAGCTCTGTAGGTACTGTTGTGTTATTGAATCGTAGAATCATTCTGGTTGGAAAAATCCTTTAAGCTCCTGGAGTCCAAGCCCTCTCCTCACAGTGCCACAGCCAGTACTAACCCACGGCCCTTAGCACCTCAGCTCCACGGCTTTGGGATCCCTCCAGGGCTGGGCACTGCCCCAGCTCCCTGGGCAGCCTGGCACAGGGGCTGACACCCCTCTGACGCCCAGCACTGACACAGCCCTGGAGCTGCAGCCTCCCCAGGGCCCAGCACAGGGGACAATCCCTGCCCTGCTCCTGCTGCCACCCCACTGCTGATCCCAGCCAGGATGCCCTTGACCTTCTTGCTCCCCTGGGCACGCTGCTGGCTCATAAACTGCTGGTCTACTGGAAGATGTCCCTCCCTGTGTCAAGGGAGTGGAAGGAGATGAGCTTTAAGGTCCCTCCCAACTCCAACCATTCTATAAGGATTCCTTCTCTCCATCCCACACTCTTTGCTCCTCATCAAAGTGGTCTCTCATTATCCTTTTAGCTTGCATTCCTTACAGACTGCTGTGCTGCAAGAGAGGGATGTGCTCCAAGGCCCACTGCTCTAAGCCCTTCCTAAGGCCGGGTTCTGCCCGTGGCTCCCGTGGTGGGCAGGATCCGGCCCCATGCACAGAGCTTCGGTGCCTGGTGTGATCTGCGAGTGGGTAGGTGAAAATGACACACACAAGTGCACTGGGAGCCAATTTGCAGCAGAAGGTATAGACTGTAACATATCCAATTCTAAACAGGGCAGGCAATTCCCCAAACTGCCTCCTGGAGGGAATCTCCGCTGGAGTAAAAAGGTTTCATTTGAGGGAAATAGTTTCTCCTATAAAAAACAAGGGCTGTAAAATTATCAGCCTGATAAACAAGGGTGAGGAGCCAACTTGCTTTAAAAAAAAGAGGATGTTTCCTCAAGCTGGGGTGCTGAGCTTTAGCCCCAAACCAAAAGGGCTTTACCAACTGCAGGGCATAACGATGTGGCTTTTTTATCCTTTATCCTCAGGCTTCTTTTCCCTAATTTGAAGGATTGCATCTGTGTCCTCTGTGTATGTGTGTGAGTCCCTTTCCCAACCTGTCCAACAGACCAGCACAGATTGGAGGAACAGATTGATGCTGGCATGTCAGCAGTGGTAAAAGTTAAAAGAGAGGCAGCACTGGGCTGCTATCAAGATCCAGAGAGACTTGAAATCGCTCCGGCTTTTTATGACACAGCTGCTTTTTGACTGTGTGGGTTTTTGTGCTCAGAAAACTCACACAAGCTCAGGAAAAAAAAAAAAAAAGAGCCTGTTTTTCAAAGCTGATGTGTTCAAAGCACCCAAAATGTGCCTTGGGAGGACAGCAGTAAGGTAGCAGAGCTGGGGAGATCTCACGAGGAGCTTCAGACTGCTCTTTCCTCCCTCCACAAACGGCTTGAGGTGGTTTTATTCTCTTAGTTAGAATTCCCTGCTTTTGACTACACTGCTGGCATGCCCAGCAAAATGTGTCCTTTCCCATGTGTGCTGAATCATTTTGGCCTTTGAAATTGGGGTAGAAATAGCTCCTGAGCTCTCAGCTGAATGTCACTGCCTGGTATCACTGCTCATCAGCCTAATATCGCTCCAAATATTGAACAGTGGCAGCCGAGGCTGCCGCTGTTCAATATTTGGAGCGATATTAGTCTGATGAGCAAGAGGGAGTGAGAGTCCTGATTCACCTCATTTATAGATCACATACCACTCTATCCTAAAAACTTAGCATCTAGACAAGAAGTAGAACACAGCCTTAAAAAGCACAGCCACGAAGGTTCGTTGTTCTACCTCCCCTCTGTCCTTTCAGTCCCGATCTTCTCCCTGTGGTCTCTGCCAGCAGAGAGAGGTAAAGAGCCACAGAATAGCAGAATCATCTCAGGGCACTTGAACAAGGGCTCTGGAGAGTGAGTGATGCTTTTTCTATCCATGGTTTTGTTGGTTTTTGTTTTTAATGGCAGTAAGAGGCTTAAACGCTCTTGTGATGAATTGAGGGCAACCCTTGTCCACGTGCAGCGTTTAAGTCTTGATTGGAGGTGACTCCATCCTTAAATGTGCACCCAAAAATAAGGGTGGCACCTATTAAATGTATCATTCCTTCAACTTTCTGTGTGAACTGGCACAAGTTTGTTCTGTGCTCAGAATATTGCAAGGGAAAGTGTGATGCCATGGCAGCGTGAGCTGATCTAAGTCAGCACTGCCATGTCTCCGTCTACATTCCTCCCGGCCATGTGTTCCCACCTCCTTGCTGGCTTGCCCTGGCACAGCTGGTTCAGAGAGCTGATCTTAATAAAAACCAAAAGCTCCCTTCCCCCACTCCTAAAATGCCTCATTTTATTTTTGGCTTGAACAGCTCTCTGTATTTTCTGTCTGCTCTCTGTTGTCTGCACGAGGTCGGGGATGGAAGGCAGTGCCTAGGATGGGGAGGGATGCTGGGGTACCTCAAGCCACCTGCCAGCTTGAGCTGCTGGACATAAGGCTGTGATGGAGGCACAAAATTAATCCATCCCTCATAAGACCAAGACTAAACTGTGAGCTGTGGATCCTTTGTGCCTAAAATCCTTGTAGCTCCACGACTCCAGGTGTTTAGGTTTTTGATCCACCTTGGATGTTCCTCTTTGCCTGCTGAAGGATTGTAGGCTAATTCAGGCTGGAGGGGACCTCAGGAAGTCATCTGGTCCAACATAGGTCCCCTTGTTTACTGCTGGAACCCTCTCTGTTCATTTGTCTCTCTGTTTACTTACACATGCACATTAAGATGTGAGAATGTCTATTTGTGAGACAGCAGCCAGACAGCTCTATGACCTGATATTTATACCCTTAGAAACTCCACCCTAAAAGCTTCACCCCTTGAGCATAAGGGGGGTAGTTGGGAGGAAGAAATTAAAAGGTAAATGTAAAATAACCCCAAACTGGATGATCTGTAGTGAGAGGCAAAATGCAGCTTGTCCCTTGGAGACAGACATTTGCTATTCTCCAGCCAGCCCCTTCCTGCAAGCGTTGGCGGAGCATGAACCGTGGTGTGTCACTTGTGACTTCTCACTCTTCAGCCTTTCCAAATGCAGTTTTGGCAACTTGCTGTTTTGAAACTGTTTCATTTCTTCCCATTAGTATCAGTGAAGTGAAAAGAGACTCACCAGCTTAATGGGCATATATTTATTACTGTGTTCTTCCTTCAATCATGTTAGCAGCGGGAAGAGCTGCTCATGCTGTCCCAGACACAGCAGAGAACAATGAATCTATCAGAGTCTAAACAGCATCCCTTTTGGAGAATAATAGCTTTTCTTAACAGTGTTGATGAAGAGAGAAGAGGTCCATTTGCAGTAAACTGTACTTTTTTTTCCCCTCTCTGGTCTCTTGCAGGAGACAATAAAACGTAGATAGATCGGTTGTCCTGCTGCTTCCTTTCCTTGCAGCCTGTTTACTCCTTCAAGGGCTGAACTTGGATCTTCTCTCTTCTGCAAGCTGAGCATTCTCTGTGGCACTAAAATGGGTTGAGACATTTTGGGCATCGTTTTCAGACCCTCAGAGGACAAAAGGGAGCTTGAACAAGAGTGTTGTTTAGCCTGGAGAAAAGGATGCTGAGGGGAGACCTGCTTGTTCTCAGCAACTCCCTGACAGGAGGCTGTGGCTGGAGGAGAGGCTGTCAGTCTGCTCCTGAGCTACAGGCAACAGGACAAGAGGAAAGAGCCTCAAGTTGCAGCAGGGAAGGTTTAGATTGGAGATTGGGATTAATTTCTTCCCTGAAGAAGGCACAGGCTGCCAAGGGATGTGGTGCAGTCTCCATCCCTGGAGGGATTCCAAAGCTATGGAGCTCTGGCTGAGGGCCAGGGGTTAGTGGTGGCTGTGGCTATGGGGGAATGGTTGGACTCCATGAGCTTAAAGATCTTTCCCAACATCAGTGGTTCTGTGATTCTGTAAATGATACTGTTGATGCTCTTCCTCAGCTACAAACGGGCTTTGCTTCATCTCATCATTTGAGGATTAAGAGAGTTTCTCTAAATCCAGGTTTAGATCACAAACCAAATTAGACTCACAAGCTCCTGAGCTGAAACAAATCTCATCTTGAGCAGCCAAATGGGATTAGCAAGCCTAGTTTCCAAAGCTGGGCTTTAAACCATGGAACAGCACCGAGCCCTTCTCCAACCCTGGTGCAAGTAGTGGTTCTCAGTGAATGCTTCTTCCTCTGCTGAAATCTTTCCAGCAGAATGCTGTGAGGATTAATTAGTTAATGTTTATTGAGTGCTGCAAAGCTGCAAAGTGTTATTTAAGTGCTATCTTTTTATATCAGTCGGGACTTGATTCTGGTTCCACCTACACTTGGATTTGTATCTGTGTAAATCTGTGAACTGCACTGGAACTGCTTGTGGCTTCCAGTCTGGTTCCCAAGGCCGAGGTGTCTCAGGCAAGGCTCTGCAACATGTGGATGAGTTTGAAAGCTTTCTAGACCTGCAGGTGGGCAGCAGCTTGTGGTGCTGGGACTCAACGCTGCTTAGGATGGGGAAGGAGTTTTCCATTGGCATCATCCAAGTGGCTTCTGGTTCCTCTTCTGTTGATTTCTTTCAGTGCCATGTGCAGGGCAGAAAGGGTTATAGGTACCCTTTGGGATTTATCCCACACATTGGGTCATTTGAGCTCCATCTCCTTAAACTACAACCTTTTTTAAAGTATAGATTATTAGGAGCAGGGCTGTCAAAGGTCAGGTGAGGACTAAGTGTAAGCAGTGGTTTATGTTACCTTCTTTACTCTGTTTATTCATGAAGCCAGGCATCAGATTCCATATATATTAGCAGGTAGAGTTAGTCACATCAGCCAGGTTTACAGACAGACTTTTTTGAGCTAAACTCAAGTTGAGCCACAGTGAATAGTGTAGGATCCATCTGAAAGTCGATGGAGGGAAGCAAGCCCTGCTTCAGCACAGACCAGCTAGTTGTGATGAGTCAAACTGCCTGGTTCCTACCTGCTGCTATAAAGGAAATGCAGAGAATTTGCTGCAGTAGGTTTCTAACACCTGTTAGAGGGGATGGTTCCTACCTCTCATGTCCTGTCTGGCTGTGCAACTACCACTTAAGGGATCTAGAATGAAGTTAACACTTTTTTTTTGGAGTCATCATTATGACTTGACAGTAATCACAGAATCACAGACTCTGAAGGGTTGGAAGGGAGCTGGAAAGCTCATCCAGTGCAACCCCCCTGCCAGAGCAGCAGCACCTAGAGCAGGGCACACAGGAACTCATCCAACTGGGTTGGAATGTCTCCAGAGAAGGAGCCTCCACAGCCCATCTGGGCAGCCCCTGCCAGTGCTCCCTCACCTCAACAGGGAACAAGTTTGTCCTTGTGTTTAAATGGAACCTCTTCTTTTGCAGCTTGTCCCCATTGCCCCTTGTCCTGTCATTGGCCATCCCTGAGCACAGCCTGGCTCCAGCCTCCTCACACCCACCCTTGATGCATTTGTAACCATCAATGAGCTCACCCCTCAGACTTCTCCAAGCTGCAGAGCCCCAGCTCCTTCAGCCTTTCATCACAAGGGAGATGCTCCACTCCATCATCTGTGTGTCCCTGCACTGAACTCTCTCCAGCAGCTCCCTGTCCTTCTGCAACTGAGGGGCCCAGAACTGGACACAATATTCCAGATGTGGTCTCACCAGGGCAGAGCAGAGGAGGAGCAGAACCTCTCTGACCCACAGCCCTTCTCATCCAGCCCAGGATGCCATTGGCCTCTTGGCCACGAGGACACATTGCTGGCTCATACTCATCCTGCTGCCCACCAGCATCCTCAACTCTCTTTCCCCTCTCCTACTCTCTAACAGTTCATTCCCCAACCTGTGCTCATACATGGAGTTGTTCTTCCCCAGATACAAGACTCTACACTTGCCCTTGTTGAATGTCATTACATTTCTCTCTGCCCAGCCTTCCAGCCTGTCCAGCTCTCATGGAATGGCAGCACAGACTTCTGGGGTGTCAACCACTCCTCCCAGGTTAGTCTCAGGAAGGGCTGTTCTCTGTAGAGTGATTCCTGCTGTGACATAACCACAGCACACAGCCGTGGAGTGAAGAGCATCCCAACGTCTTCCACCGTATGGTGCAAAGGGTCTGGGATCCTGTTGGCACATAAAGTCGAGGGAGGGAAGTGTTAAGAGCATCTATTACAGATTCCCAACATCAAATCTGCCTTTGTGTCTCTGTTGACTGTAGGGAGGTGGTTGCTGGCAACGAAAGGAAGGAGGTGGTGTGAATCTGTCAGCGCTCTCCTGACCTCAGATGCCTGAGGCCAACTTGAGGGATGTCGTAGGTGGTCTGGCTCAGCCAACGATGCTGCTGCAGGGGGAAGCTGGCTGCTTCTTTTAGCAGTGTTGGAGCTGGCTGTAAGCAAGAGGGGAACAGTTTGTAAACACAGGTTTCTAATCCAGGTGAAGCTTTGTGTAGAGGGAAAAAAACAAAAACTTCCCATCTTTGAGTCCAGAACCCTGAAATCTTCCTGTCTTTAGTAACAGAAGGGAGACTAATCCCTTAGGAATAGCTGGTACACTTTGTACTGTTTGTGTACTGGCAGGTGTCAGCTAATAGATTTGGGCTGGATATCTTCTTTAAATAAATACTTTCTATTGAAAGCTCTCTCTAAGCTGCCATTCTGCTGCTAAATAAGGAATGCTGATGAATGTCCTGGCAACTAAAGATCATATCTCTTCCCCAAGAGCTATTCCAGTCTCTAGGTCCTTACCACAGCTTTGGTTGTCTATAGGTTGTGGCAACTTTTGAGACCTTTCCTTAAACACCGTGAGCACATCGTGTTTCTCTACAACTGAGTTCAGTTCCTGAATCCAGGGTTTGAAAGCTGTCTGCTGTAGATGGTGAGCCAAATGGCATCTCTTCCTTCAAAAACTCATAGACAAAGCCAGAACCCTGGGAAGGTTGGACAGAAATCCCATCCATGAGCATAGTGCTGGTGCTGGGAACACTTGTGAACAATCCTGGAGCTGACTCCTCCATGACCATGAAGGATGTGTTAGAGTGGAAGGTTGCAATGGCCATAGACTGGAGAAACTTGTCCATTGCTGCCTGCTTAGGGTGCTGGGTGGATAGTGGAATATGTTAACAGTGCTCCAACTCCCCAGCCCCTTTGTCCTCCCAGCTTCTTAAGTGTAAATCCATGTATGAGCAGGTTTGAGTCTTACACCAAGATTGTAGTTTTGAGCCAGTAATAACAGTGAGATCTGTGAACTGGGCAGAGAGGAGCCTCATGAGGTTCACCAAGGGCAAGTGCAGAGTCCTTAAGCTGGGGAGGAACAGCCCCCTGCACCAGCACAGGCTGGGGGTAACCTGCTGGAGAGCAGCTCCAGGAGAGAGACCTGGGAGCTCTGGTGGGCACCAAAACTGAGCCAGCAACGTGCCTTCAAGAGCAAGGTCAATGGCAGCCTGTGGGCAGCAAGTAGAGTGTGGGCTGCAGGGCCAGGGAGGTTCTGCTCCCCCTCTGCTCTGCCAGAGCTGCTGAGGCCTCATCTGGAGTCCTGTGTCCAGTTCTGGGCTCCCCAGCTCAAGAGGGACAGGGAACTGCTGGAGAGAGGCCAGTGCAGGGACACCAAGATGCTGAGGGGATGGAACATGTGTGTGAGGAGGAAAGGCTGTGGGACCTGGGGCTGTTTAGTCAGGAGAAGAGGAGACTGAGATGGGATCTCATTAACACTTAAGTATTAATTAACTAAAGGGGAGGATGGGGCCAGTGTTTGTTGTGTGGTGGCCAGTGACAGGACAAAGAGTAGTGGGCATAAGCTGGAACACAAAATGTTCCACTTAAATGCAAGGAGAATGCCCTTTGGTGCTGAGAGGAGGGAGCTCTGGCCCAGGCTGCCCAGGGAGGGTGTGGAGGCTCCTTCTCAGGAGGTTTCCAACCCCACCTGGACATGTTCCTGTGCCCCCTGTGCCAGAGGAACCTGCTTGAGCAGGGGCTGGGGCTGGAGCAGCTCTGCAGGGCCCTTCCAGCCCCCACCAGTCTGAGATTCTGTAATACACAGCAAAGCTGATGTAAATGGAACATCATCGATGACAGGAGACCCACCACATCTAGGCTGCCTATATTTAGAGACAGTGGATCTAAGTCTAACATAAATCAAGCACGAAGCTGGAGTCATTCTCCGTGCTCCAGTGAAGACACTTTTGGGATCCCCACCAGTGTAGACGAGAACAAAACCTGGCTGCTGCTGCTGCTCAAAGGTGGCTGAAGAGAGCGTGAATGAAATCCCCAGCAATAAGTAGAGCCTTGCTTGCAGAAAGGAGCCCCCCAACTGGCAAGGCTTCCTCAGAGTGCTGGAGCTATTGAAAAAGGCTGCAGACAGAAAATGAATTAGAGGATAAAAAAAAAAAAGTGAAAATGAGCTGGCAGAATCTTTAGGTGACTCATCAGGTGCATCTTGTAAAGTCTTTTTTTTCTGAGGAGTAATGAAATCGCATGTTCTAACAATATTTGCACTGCAGTGGGAAAATGCATAAATATTGGGATCAATTAATGAAATTAGAGAATTTGACCAAAAAAAAAAAAAGCTATAGTGCTGGCTCAGAAACCATCCCTCTTCCTTTTTTGCTAGTCTTGGTTCTTGCAGTTGGTGAGGAAAATCCCATGGTTTCATTTCATATCCAAGAGCTCTGCGCTGGTTTGACTGCATCTGGAGTATCGTGTCCAGTTCAGGTCCCCTCAGTTCCAGGGAGCTACTGGAGAGGGTTCAGCACAGAGCCACTGAGATAGTGGAGTGGAGCATCTCCCTTGTGCTGAAAGGCTGAGGGAGCTGGGGCTCTGCAGCTTGGAGGAGCCTGAGGGGTGAGCTCANATTCCAACCCAGCTGGATGAGCTCCTGTGTGCCCTGCTCTAGGTGGTGCTGCTCTGGCAGGGGGGTTGCACTGGATGAGCTTTCCAGGTCCCTTCCAACCCTTGAGATTCTGTGGTGAGACCTGGGTTACTGGGAGGTTTTGGGTATCACTTGCAGCTTGAGGAGTTGCACTTTCACCCCATGGAGATTCTCAAACCTATGGGCAGGTGGATGCAGAAAAACCTTGGTCACTGTCTGTGCCTGTAGCCTCCCACCCTTTGGGTCGTAGGACTGGTGAGACTACACTTGTCCCTGCCAGCCACGATTGTCTCTACATAAACTCTCAACTGTAAAAGGGGGAATCGTGATTTTCCTCTAAAGGGAAGTTTTCTTCAGGAAAGAGCCCCATGGATATCAGCCTGTGGGACATTTAGATATTCCAGGAGTTCTTTGCACACGGTGGAGTTCACCACAAAGCTTCAGTTCTGGAGTGAGAGATGAATTTGAACTGCTGGGCTCTCTGGCATCACTGGGTCAACTAATGTCATTTCTAAGAGAGTCATTACCTGATTCCAACAGTATTTTGATGGCTTTATATTTGGGGAAGGCACTAAAACTCAGGGGAAGAAGCATGGCAGAGTAGGGGCTTAATTTATGGCACGATGATGATGGGGAGGTATCTGGTGAGTAACTCTGAGCTCGCCAAGCAAAAAGAGCTATCGCCGCCTTTGGATTTCTCAACAGCAAGAGCAGAACCCATCAGGTTGAGCCTCCCCTTGCTTTGGCACTGGGACAACTGTTGTTGGAATAATTTGTCTGGTTTCTGGCGTCCTCGACTCAAGAGGATGTTGACAAATTGGAAAGATGTAAAAGAGCCACACGAGGGTGGTTAAAAGATTGGCAACCGCTCTTTGCCAACGAAGCAGCCAGTCTCCTGGCTCCCCTCTGCTTCATATTACCCTCTATTTCAATCTTGAGTGAAGGTTAAAGGGTGCTTTTAGCAGCTCCAAATACCTGAGTGAAGAAGAAACTCAGACAGGGCTGGAGGCTGTCAGACAGAGGTGAAACACAAGCCACTGCCTGGAAGTGGAAGCCAGACTCAAGCTCAGGGGAACAGTTTTCACTAGCAAAAGCAATGATCTGTTGTGGTGTTTTACAGGAGCAGTGGGTTTCCATCCATCTCTAGAATTAAATACACACCGATTGGGTTTTTTTAATGTGTATTATAGTTTGCACTGAGGTATAGTTCATGGAGGAAAACCCTCTGGCTTTATGAAGCAAGGCACAGAGATTTCTGTGTATGCCAGAACATCTCCTGATGTGGTGCAGCTTCTCATGAGGTCTACCTGCACCTCTCAGAGGGCATCTCATCCCTGGTGCTGGTGCATCTCCCCTGGCTGAGCCTCATTTGAGGTGTGTTGAAGCTACTGAATGACAGTCTGTAAATATCAGTAGATGCTCCCGAGAGTTTTAAACCAGACTGGGGGTTTATTTCTCCTCTTCAGGAGCATTTGTGGTGCGTTTCCCCGGTGAAAAATTAAAATCAATCCTGAATGCAGGTTTTTCTCTGAAGAGATACTTGTATTTCCCTGCAGGGCTTGCTCCACCTTTGTTCCCCAGCAAGGCTGGATTTCCACTGCAAGCTCATCCAAGGAGCTGCTGTGCTAAATTTACCTTGAGATCTCCGTGCGACGGTTACCGAGATCATTCTGGATTTGTAAAGCTTGGAGCAGGGGCGTGAAGTCTGGCTGTCCTTATTCTTTCTTACCATTTGATGTAAGAAAGAATACCTTCTCTGCTTTACTGCTCTTGCTGGCCACACACATTTGAAAGAGCTTGGGGGGATGTGTAAAGGATCTTTAAATACACCCTGGAGGGAGACAGAGAATGAGTCTTGTGCTCGTGCTTGTTTACAACAGCAGCTACAGGATGAATATTGGGGCTTTGGGGTAAATCCACACCACTTGCTTTTTAAAATGCTGTATTCTCTTTTTTTTCCTTTTTTCTTTTCTAGCTGTGGGGAGCTCAGAAAATAAAGCAGGTAAAATGCTTGTTTTTTTGTATTTCCAGTGTTTCACTGTCGTTTCCCACTGTTGCTGCTTTTTACCTCTTTTGCTGAGCAGTGCTGTCCTCCTTCTCCATCACTGACTTTGCCAGTTGCTGTTTTGTCTTGCCACAGAAATGTAAATGCAGAGAACACTGTTGCCACCAAAGAGGCTGATTTTTTTCCCCCTCTCTCCCTCCCTCCCTCTTCCTTTTTTTTTCTGGTATTTATATATTTTGATGTCTTCATTTTCTCTTTCCTGTCTAGTCAAGAGATTTCTTGTCTCCAGTCTTTTGAAAATAGTTTGACAGTTCTTTGGGAAGGCTTCTAAGTGCATAGTACCTTCCTCCTCTGCAGTCCCCCAGAGCTTCAGGATTGGGTTATTTTTATTGTTCATCCCCAGCCAGTGCAACCTCTTGGGCTCATTATAACACGTGGTTTAAAAAAATGGGCCAAGTGAGCTTGGTTGCCTTCTTTCTTTAGGTAGGGTTTCTGTGGAAGTTGTGTAGTGTTGGCTGAGAAGCTGTGGATACACACATCCAGGCTGAATTATCTGTCAAACCCAAATTGATTTGGGTCACCCTTTATGGTGAACCACACCTGCACGTTTCTATCCTGACTCAGACAGATCCTGAAGCAGCTTTTCAGGTTCCCTCAGATGTGCAGACACACCTGCAGGTGGGGAAGATGTGCCTTGGACTGAAGCCATCTGCTGTGGCTGAGCTACCCAAGGCTTTATGGGGGGGTCTCCTGTCACTGCTTTGTTTCACCAGCAGCATGCAGTGATTTACACCCTGGTCCCCTGTCACAGCGAGGGCTTCTCCTTTCTTTCCTAGGGCAGCGTTAAGCTGCACCTCAATGGAGGGGCTGAAAACAGGCAGAGGCAGAAAAGAGCTTTCCCTTTTCCTCTCCTAAATCTGCATTTTCCCCCTTGGGGTTAAGGTTCAGCAGTGGGTGGCCTTTAGGGGTGTGACAGTACCAAGAAAGAGCCACTTTCTATATCTCATCTGAAACGATTCCCTGCTAAACGATTAAGTTATTTAAGGAGAGGGGAAAGCAGCGGTAGGAGGAGATTTGGTAGAGGCTGAGGAACAATAACTGCCTTTGCTGGGAGCTGCAAAAGCAAAGAAGGTGCTGAGAGACACCAAGTCCCCCTGGGCACTCTCTGACTGAAGGTGCTGTTTGTAGAGGCGATTGTTGCTGTGTGTGCCTTCACCTGTGGCTGTTTGCTGACTGTTTTCCAGGCCATCATCCATCCCGACACAAATGAGACCATCTTCATGCCTTTCCGAATGTCAGGTATGTTATGTCCCCGTCAGGCAATCCTTAACTGCCCTGGGAGCTTGTACAAAACAGCATCTGAGGGCTTTATTTCCTCCTATTTTTGAAGGGCACCTTGTAAACATTTAGAGCAACGTCAGAAGGAGATTCAAACACTGGAATCCCTTTGCAAGTGAGGAGAATTAGGATCCTAAATGCCCAAGTGAGATCTGGTGGTTAATATCTGCCTTTCCTTCAGATATTTTCACATGGACTCAAGCTGATCTCTCTAGATGATCTCTAAAGGTCCCTTCTGACCCCTACCACTCTATGATTGTGTGACTCCATGGTTTTGGGGGGTACTTGTCACTACAATGTGCATCTTAATTTTGTAGTCAACTGCAAAGCCTGGTGCTCAATGAGCAGCTTTGGCTTTTCCACTCCAGGAGACAATAGGCTGAGCCCTGTTTTCACTTGTGTGGTACCTGATCTACACCACTTGTGTGTGACCTGATCTAGGTGAACCTGCTTCTGCAGGAGGGTTGGGGTAGATGATCTCTAAAGGTCCCTTCCAACCCCCACCACTCTATGATTGTGATAGCCATGGCATTGGGAGCCCAGGAAGGATCAGCTTGTCCATGCCTTAACCAGGCTGCTTAATTGTTAAACCATCACCTCCTCCTTCCCTCTTTGGGGTAAGCCTCTGCCAAGCAGCTGCCTCTGCTGGAGGTTAAATAGCAGCTCTCATGAGGATGCAAGTGCAGCTTCAGTCCTTTCCCAAAAGCCTTGTTTAAGTCAATCAGATCTTTTTGGGTTGTGCTTTCCAGTTCCTTGAAGAAAGGTGATGTTGGAGGGGAGGTGAAAGGGAGAAGAGCCAGAAGCCATTCCTTTGCTGCCTTGTTCTGTTTGGGTTTCTCTCTCATTCTGCTTCCCCTGGGGTTTCTGCCCTTAAATTGGCTCCGTTGAGCCTTCATTCAGTAATATGGGGGAAAAATGCTCTGAGACCTTCTAGTGGAAGTCATAGAGATGAATTATAATTAGCACAGAAATTGGCAGACTTAGCAGGAGAAAAAAAAAAGTGAAGCATTTGAGTTTTGTGGTGCTCAGTAAGATTTGGGGTAAAGGCTTGTCTCTAATATAGAGCGGTTTAGCTTACACCTAGGATTAAAATAGCCCCTCTCCCCTACATGATGCAAATATACTTGCTTCAGCTTATACACTGTTCCTTTTTCTACTGTTCCTAGAAAGAAATGGGCTCTCCTGGTATAAAATTGCTAGCAGAGAGGTTGATAAAGCAGATGGAGAGAGAGGGAGGTCCCAGCGGCCTGGTCCTGCTCCTTAACCAGTACGGGCTGTGTGACTTGATAGAGGGCTTCATGAACATCTTCAGCACGTTGTCCTGGTGAGACCAGGCTCAACAAGAGGGGAATGGGCACAGGAGAGTGGAGAGTTTTCTCCTGAGTTAGCAAGGGTAGGTTGTTGGAGGGTCTGATGAGCAACAGAGCTGGCACAAGGAAGGGAACAGATTGCATGGCTGAGCCTGGGAAGGGGGGGCAGGATCTCCCCCTTCTCATGGCAGCCAGCCACTGGGTCAGCTCAGTTAGAACCATCCCTCTCCTCCCTGTCTGGCCTGAGCAGCTCCTGCTTTGAGCCATCATTCCTTCACTTCTACCAGTTTGAGTTTTTGGTGGCTGCCCAGCCCAGCTCAACAACATGATGCTCTCTGAAGTGATCACAGAATCATTTGGGTTGGAAAAGACCTTTATGATCATCAAGTCCAAGCCTCACCCTGCCCAGCCCAGCACTACCCCCTGGCCCTCAGCACCTCAGCTCCACAGCTTTGGGATCCCTCCAGGGATGGGGATTTCACCATCTCCCTGGGCAAGGAGTGAGAGGTAATACCAAGTACTGGCAGAGACTGGCTTTACTGGAGTAAGCCTTAGGGTCTAGATGTTAGAAATTTCAGGGAAACTCTTAGGCCACAACTCAGGAAAAGCAAAAAGAGGATAAGGAGAGTGGGCAAAAAGCAGGAGACTACTGTAATTCATATGCATCAGATGTAGGTCCACGGACATCCCCACGGTGATATGGAGCTGGTGGAAGTGAGTGCAGCCTGTCATGCCAGCTGTGGCTTCTACCCTAAACTGATAAATGTCTTAGGTGTGGGGAGTTTTTTCCATCCCAAGACTGCATATGACAATGAATGCATCTTCTTTCTCTTCCTCCAGGTTACATTCCCTTTGGAACGCCCATCGTAAGTATCCTGATGTCCCTCCTCGCTTTGTCTGTGGGTACCAGCTAAAGCACCTTTTGGCACTCCCAGGCAGTTCTCCACATTCCAGCTCACCTCCTCATGCCACCTTCACACAGGGTTTCTCTTATCACACCTTAACCAGAGCTTTGTCAAGTAAAGCCTGCCCTGTGCATGGAGGTCTCATTAACAACCTTCCCCCAGCCCCCTCTGACCCTCTTCAGCTTCATCTTTCCCTTCTGCAAAAGGTAACACCGAGATGAGCTCATTGCCTGCAAAACGCAACTTTAGCAACTCTCTAATTTCATCTTTGGACATTTCTTTCCCCCGTCCCCAGCGTCCTCCCCCCTTCCCTTTTTCATGTGCACGTCTCTCCCTGAACGGCCTCTCTCGTCTCCGTTAATTAGAGCAGCGAGCTGCAGGGTTATTGCTGAGGGTGCTTGGAGTTTGTACTTGTTACTGTGAAATTTGTAAGCATTTGGGTGCTCTGGGGAGTGAAAAGCCAGAAAGGAAGATAATCCTGCCTGTCTTCCTAAGGCTGAAAAGCTCAGCTCATCTGCAGGAACAGCAATGAACCTCGTTTTTTATCAATGGGGAAACTGAGGCACATGGGGTTTGGCCCCCACATCACCCAGAGTTGGTGCCAGGAGGTATTTGATCCTCCTACCCATCAGCTCTTGGCTCACTTTATTAACTCATGACTATGAAAATGGTCAAAGGAGGAAAATGAGCTAAATTTAATCTTCCTAAACCCAGTGGGCCATAGCGTGGGTCCTGCTGAGACGTATCAGCCCTTCCTCAGAGCACGAGAAGCCAGGCTGGGAGCACCAAAGAGCACCAAAGCCTGGTGGCTCTTCCTTATTTGTTGTCTTGGGTAAAGGTTTGGTGGCAACTTGGTGTGGGGGGCATTTGAAAAAGAAAAGGTTAAACAAAAAACGAGTCAACGATCAAATTGACAATGAGAATCGGCCCAAATCCAGAGCTGTCAGAGGAGCCGAGAGCTGTCAGATGAGCCCAGTTTCACTGAGCTGTAAAAGGATAAACTGGAACCTCTTGTCATGTAAAAAAAAAAAAAGAAAAAAAAAAGAGAGAAGAGGGGGGGGAAAAAAAAAAGGAAAAAAAAAAAAAAAACCCCAAACGTTTGAAATGTTAAAATTAAAATGNAATAACATATAAAAAGAAACCTTGAAACCACTTTCTAATAAAAAAAAAAAAAAGAAAAAAAAAAGAAAGAAGAAGGGGGGGAAAAAAAAAAGGAAAAAAAAAAAACCCAACCCCAAACGTTTGAAATGTTAAAATTAAAATGTAACATTTATGCCAATCGATCTGTGAAATTTAGTGACAAAATTGGCAGCCTGCTCTCAGCATAAAAACAGTTTGAGTCTTGCATTTCACATAGGGGGGGATGGGATTTCCTCAAGAGAGCCTTTCATGTGCCTTAGGGGTGGGCTCTCAACATTACCTTGGCCTCAGCCACGGAACCCAGCTTTGCTCTAGGGGTTGAGGGGGGTCAGCTGTACACCCTGCCTGGATACCAGCAGAGCTGTGAGCAGATTAGCTACTAACAGGCTTACAGCCTATCAGTCAATACCCAGTGCTGCCTGGATGTATATATATGTGTGTGTTAGGGTGGGTTTTTTTTTCTTCACCCTATAGCTGATGCAAAATAATTCAGTATGCTTTAGCTCATTGTGAAAAAGATTAAGGTCTTGTGGGAGATAATCATTTGTTTCCTGGCCAGCAGCTACTCCCCTGACACAAGCAAATCCTCTTTATTCTTCTCCTGACTTGCCATCGTTGGCTTTTCTTTTTAGCCTCTGTCCTCTCCACACTCAGCTTTTCTGGATTGACCCCGGCATCAGCTGCAGTGGCAGCGAGGGGACAGAATGGGGTGTTTGTAAGCGCTTGTGTTTGCTCACACAGGTTTTGGCCCAGGAGGCAGCAAATCCATCCACTCGCATGTGCTCCCTTTGCTGTAGGGGTGAGATGTTCAGAGCAGCTGCTGGGCTGTAGCTTTTCACCCTGGCTTTGTGTTTCCTTCCAAGGAGGAAGATCTGTCTGCATTTAGGGAATTATTTATCTGCACCTCTCTGCTTTGCCTTCATGAGACCACATCTGGAATATTGTATCCAGCTCTGGGCCCCTCAGTTCCAGAAGGACAGGGAGCTGCTGGAGAGAGTTCAGGGCAGGACCACAAAGGTGATAGAGTGGAGCATCTGCCTTGTGATGAAAGGCTGAGGGAGCTGGGGCTCTGCAGCTTGGAGAAGAGACTGAGGGGTGAGCTCATTCATGTTACAAATCCATCAAGGGTGGGTGTGAGGAGGCTGGAGCCAGGCTGTGCTCAGGGATGGCCAATGACAGGACAAGGGGCAATGGGGACAAGCTGCAACAGAAGAGGTTCCAAAGAAACACAAGGACAGACTTGTTCCCTGTTGAGGTGAGGGAGCCCTGGCAGGGGCTGCCCAGATGGGCTGTGGAGGCTCCTTCTCTGGAGACATCCCAACCCAGCTGGATGAGTTCCTGTGTGCCCTGCTCTAGGTGCTGCTGCTCTGGCAGGGGGGTTGCACTGGATGAGCTTTCCAGCTCCCTTCCATCCCTTCAGATTCCATGATTTAGGAAGTTCAGCGCAAGCCATGAGGCAGTAAAGATGAAGCAGAAGCCATACTGCTGTTTCCAGCTGCCACCCACAGCTTTAACCACCTGCTTTTCCTCAGCCATTTAAAACTGAGGGGAGGTCTTACTGAGGTTTCAAAGCTGCCAGAGGATACCCAAGCACTGGCACAAGGTTGCAGACGCCTCTCACTGACACTCAAAGCAGCACTTGCAGCTTGCAGGAGCAGAGCTGCCAATGCAGCTGGCGGAGCAGCAGCTTTACCCCTGCCACTGTGGCCACCAAGGACCATTCCCACCTGAAATGAGGCAAATGAAATTTCCTAGCTGCTACTTTTCAAGTGTTTAGAAGCTTTTCCCTCTCTCTGTCTCTCTCTCTCTCTCTCTCTTTTTTTTAACATATATTTTGTTTTCCTTCTTAGTTATTTTTTCCCCTGACAGTAATTAAAAGTGAAACTGTACATTTCTTGACAGACTCTCGCACATATGGAGAGTTTGCATTCAAACGTGCCTCTTTCAGTCATACAGATTTTGGGTGCTCTTTTCTATTTATTTATTTATTTCCCTCTTTTACTCTCTTTTTTTTTTTCCCTTCCCCCCCCTCCTCAGCTCTCAGCTGACAACGTAAGGAGCTACTTGAAGTCTTCCCTCTCCTCCCTCAGCCTCATTAGCCCCGCTGGCTTCAAGGGTAGAAGTCAGTGCTGGGTTTGAGGAGGTTCATTGCTTGTTGGATTCCTTTGGCTAAGGCTGGCAGTGGAGTAATTAATGAGGAGCTCTCCCCATATTGACTGGAAGCGGTAAATGAGTGGAAGTTGCACGGGTTGGCACTCATCCAGCGCACCAAGTAGCTGTAACTTCGGCGAGAGGATGTAGGAGGAAAAGCTGGAGGAGGAGGAGGAGAAAGGAAAGAAGATGTAAATGAAATCGGGCCTCCCAACCCTATTACCCTTTTGTTTGTTGTCGTTTCTCTCTCGTGTCCTTACGTGGAGAAGTTGCCTCCTCTTCAACTGCTGCTGCTGCAGATGTGCAGAGGCGCCTTTAGCTTATCCCTCCGTGCTCCAACGGGAAGGTTTTTCTTCCTCTTCAGTTTCTATAGGGATAAACTTGAAGAATATGGTGCAGAGGATGGTCAGAGCGTGGCAGTGAGCTCACAGCCTCCTTGCACAGGTGCCTCAGAGGTGTTTCAGTTCACATGCATGTCCTGACAAGAGGTGTATTTCAAGTTAAAGGTTGGTTTTATACTCCTCAGAAAAATGTGGGTGTGATTCTGCAAGGAGAAGCCCATCTTCTTCAGAAGCTATCAGACACTTCAGGTTCAGGAGGGGAGATAATGACAGTGATCATAGAATCATAGAATCACAGAATGGTAGGGGTTGGAAGGAGGGATCTTTAGAGCTCATCCAGTCCAACCCTCTTGCTAGAGCAAGTTCATCTAGATCAGGTCACACAGGAACGTGTCCAAGTGGGTTTGGAAACCTCCCAAGAAGGAGCCTCCACACCCTCCCTGGGCAGCCTGTGCTCTGTCACCCTCACAGTGATGGTAGGAAGTATCTCATCCTACCTGTTTCTTACCCAAGAACTCATCCTCCTGTCCATGTCTGTTGGGTTTCTCATTGGGAGTCCCATCTCTTTGCATTCCTTTCCTCCTCTTCATCTCTTTCTGCTTTAAGAGGCAAGGTTGCCATAAAACAAGGTAAGAAGGAGCCTGGCAGTACAGCTTTGTGTGTAGATGATGGGGCCTTTAAATTAAGAAGGATGTGCTGATGTGGTATATTGAGACCTCCCAAGGATGTGCCTGTTATGTGGTGTATTGCTCTCAGGACTGGATAGGCAACATCCAGATTTGTGGCCTCAAGGTGCTGTGAGGGAATGACCTTGCAAAAGCCCTGGCACCTTGCATTCACACAGCAGCAGGCAGCATCTGGCCAGATGTGCTGGGGCCAGGCAGCTGTCAGCCTCTGGGGGATGCTGAGCAGCAGCCAAAGCTCTGAACCCAAGCAGGAGTTTTCACAGCTCCGAGTATGACACATCAACAACTCTCTTCAAACAAAATTCAGGCTCCCAAACAGGAGCACATGTGCTTCCAGGTGGCACTCCTGTCTTCAGATGTTCACATGGGATTTCTTTCTTGTGCTTGGAACAGCGAGTGTGCCAAAGGAAAACAAGGAAAACCCCCTTTGCTGCCAAGACTAACAACTTTGAACTCTTGGCATTCGTGTGATCCTCCAGAGGTACCCAGGTTAAAGAACACTGGTTGTGTTGTAAGGAACTGATCTTTGGACAGTATCTGCTGCCAGAGTCTTTTCAAGGTGCGTTGCAAGCAGTAATTGAAAGATGCAAAGCAATAATGGGCAGCTGCATTCCCCAGTCTCCCCACTGGAAAACTGAGAGGCTGGAAGGGAGTTCAAGAGCTACAATGAAATAAAGCTGTCAGTGAAGAGAATTTACTCACCAAGCTCGCTGTTTTACATGCCTAGAAGAGCACAGAGAGCATTTGCTAATGAGAATATCTCTCCTCTTGCAGGTTGTTGGTCTTCTCTTGCCCAACCAGACGCTGGCATCCACCGTTTTTTGGCAGGTAACTCTGTGTGTGTGTGTGTGTGTGTGTGTGTGACACTGAATGAGAGGAGCATGTGATGGAAGGGAAAGCAACAGCTGACTTGTGTCTGGAGGACAAACTGATGTGCATGGCTTTTCTGTGCTGGCAGGGAAAGGTTTGGTAGGTCTGGAATGTGCTGTGAGCAAACCATTGGATCTGCTTCCCAGCACCCAGCAGGGGAGGTGCAGGATAGCTCAGGATCTCAAGAGCAGCTCTTTGAGCTTGTTTTGTATAGGTGGAAATGATTGCCCAGTGTGTACTTCCATGGAAATGCAGGCCCTTAGGCTCACACTTCTGCTGTTTTGGAGACACTTTGTCAAGTAGTTGGTGAGTTCCTGCTGGAAGTGTGAGGTGTACTTAGGGCTGGTGGCTGGGGAGACTCTGTACCCAGGGATTTCACGTGCATTGACCTCTGTTCAATGTGCTACAGGGGATGGAAGGAAAGCAGCCTGTGTGTAGGGAGGTCTTGGAGTTATTTTCCATTAAAACTCTGAGAATTAAGAGTAATGGGAGCAAGAGTGCATGTGAGTGGCTTTTATCCATACCCCACTTAGGTATGATTTCAGCACTAACTGAAGTGCAAACCCAAGTTACTTTCAGGCTTGTTTTCAGTCGTGAGTGCCTTTTTATTGTCTGCAGTGTAAATGATGACAGAGAGTGATGCAGACATTGGGATGTGCCAGTGGCTTGTGATTTGATGTGTTTAGCTAGAGTTGTGCCATGTGGCTTTACCTGCTGGGAGTGGGATAGTAGCTGGAGACATCTAGACTCATTCATATATTTGAAAGCAACTTGCCTCACCTATTTTTAGCCATCTCCAATGGAAAGAGTTGACTTCTGGAGAAGTTCCTGTTGCATGAGTGAGGAGTGGGTCAGCCTGGATAGTTGACTGGGACTGAGTGCCTTGTACATGACTTCCATGAGGAGCTCCTGTTCCCACCATCACAGCATAGCTGGAAGAAACTTTGCCTTTAAAAGGGTGGAATCATAGAATCAAAGAATGGTTTGGGTTGGAAAGGACCTTAAAGCTTATCTAATTCAACCCCCTGCCATGGGCAGGGACACCTTCCACCAGCCCAGGTTGCTCCCAGCCCCAGCCAACCTGCCCTTGGACACTTCCAGGGATGGGGCAGCCACAGCCTCTCTGGGCAGCCTGTGCCAGGGCCTCAGCACCCTCACAGGGAAGAACCTTTTAAATTCCTTTTTAAAAGGAATAATCTTTTCAGAACTAGAAAGACTATTTCAAATGCAGGAGCAAAATGAGCCCAATGAAGGAGGAAGTTGTAGCAGGTGAGTCCAACAGTTGTAGCCTGTGTGAGCGACTGACTCTTGACAAGTGGTTCTCAATCTCTCCCTTCCACCATCGTGGGTACATGGGTCACCCCTTTCTGAAGAATGCAAGTAGGAGGAATAGTAAGCCAGAGAGGCATCACGCAAAAAAGCCAGTCAGTGTCAGGTGGCCACCTGCAAAGATGATGGAGGCAAGAAACGGATAGTGGGGATGTCTCCAGCCTACAGACAGCTTAAACTCTACATTAAGGACAATATCTGAGCAGTGTATCTACACCTGCACAAGAGGAAATGGCCTCAAGTTGCCCCAGGGGCGGTTTAGATTGGAGCTGAGGCAGAACTGATACCCTGAGAGGGGTGTCAGACCCTGTGCCAGGCTGCCCAGGGAGCTAGGGGAGTGCCCTGCCCTGGAGGGATCCCAAAGCTGTGGTGCTGAGGTGCTGAGGGCCAGGGGTTAGTGCTGGGCTGGGCATCACTAAGCCACGTCCCTCAATATCTCATCTACACACATCTTTTAAATATCTCCAGGGCTGGGGACTTCCCCACCTCCCTGGGCAGCCTGGCACAGGGGCTGACACCCCTCTCAGGGAAACAGTTCATCTTAATCTCCAGTCTAAACAAAAAGAAAGTGGTGCTGACAAAAAGAAAGACAACAGCCTTGAGATGTCACATGGAGGTGGACTGGGCCATGGGAAGAGTTGTATGTGAAGCTCATGGAGAAGCAGAGCTGGGGGCCTTGGGATTTCTGACTCTCACTTGGAAGGACTTTAACTAAGACACAAAGTGCTGCCAAGCCTTTGAAAGGAGGCAGCAGGTTGTGAGCAGGTCCAGAGGGAGATGAGTTTTCCTGCAGCACTCCCGTGTTTATAGAGTTGGGGTGTGGGGTTCTATTTCCATTCTTTTGGGGAATTTTAATGCCTGTCTCTCCTCGTTTCCTTTGCAGTGGTTGAATCAGAGCCACAATGCCTGCGTCAACTATGCAAACCGCAACGCGACCAAGGTGAGGACACCCCACAGATGCTGCACCTGAGGGCTCTTTTGGCACACAAACACAAGTCCTATCTCTTCACCCTTAGTAGAAACTCTGGAGTCAGCACTGGGATGAGTTTAGAGATTGGCCATTCTTCCATTGTAAACCTCAGCTGTAAGTGGCATGAGAAACTTTGAATCACTCCAGGCACATCAGTAGGGATGATGCCTTTGAGCTGAGCCTGTGTATAGTTCTCACTGGTCTGCAATGGTTTCATTTGGTGTGTGAGCACAAAGCCAAATGGTCCCTGGGTTTTTGGGTAGCAAAAGGTAACTCCATAACCACACTGCCATCTCCACAGGACTTTACACGCACTAGGAGGGAGGTGGTGGGGCTGTTCCTGCTCTCTTCCATCTCTTGAGCCTTTGTTCATCCCATGTCAGGATGTGGAAAGCTCAGGAGATGAAGTTGAGCTGGAAACTGGTGTGACCTACTCTAGGTGATCCTACTTTGGCAGGGGGGTTGCACTGGGTGAGCTTTTGAGGCCTCTTCCAACCTTTAAGATCCTGTGGTAACATTGCAAAGAGAAATGCTGAGTGTGGAGAGTTTGGGGTTCATCACTAGTGGATGAGAACACTGGTTTTGTACCATTTGCTGAGTTTCACTCACATGCTTCCTTTGGGCTGCTAGTATTGTAATTTTCTATGCCAATTAACTTTCTCTTCCCTTTAACCTTGCTCATGAGGCTACAATCTCCCTTTTGCCACTGCTAGCTGACAGCCCGTTGTGTCACAGAACAATATGACAAACTTAAACCTGCCTCTGGCTTTAAAACCCAATAAAACACAAACAAAACAAGCCAAGGGGAAGCAAAATGAAAAAGGCTGGGTTGCATTTCCATAACCAGAAGCTTGTTTATTGAAAATATGTTTTGTTTTTCTTTCCAAAGCCTTCTCCAACGTCCAAGTTCATCCAGGGCTACTTGGGAGCTGTCATAAGTGCTGTCTCAATAGCAGTGGGTAACGCTTTATTATCTCTCTATTTCCCTTCTTGGGTAACTGCTCCCTTACAGCAGTACTTGCAGTGCTTTGGAGATGATTGTTTGAGTTGCCAAGCATGTTTGTCTTTTCATTGACAGAATTCAGTCTACAGGAGCAGAAAAGATTTTAACCATGAGGTGTCTCTGTCCTTGCATGCCAAGAGAAGGAGGCTTCTGTGGCTGATGGCTGCCAGCTCATCCTACACTGGGCACTGCCTGGGGCTCTGCAGTGTGGCTTTGCTGCTGGGGGAACTCAAACCATCCACACATATGTGTTAAATGAGGGGGGAATTAGCTTAGTCTGAGTTAAAAGAGTGACTTTGAGGCTGTGACAGCTGACATGCTGAACAAAGGCAGGGCTTTTGGGGATGTTCACTTGGTGGCTCAGCAGCTTGAACTGAAAGAACCACAGTGCTCAAAGTAATATCCTTTATCTATGGGCAGCATTCAAGCTGGAAATGGTGTTCAAGTCATAGCTGAAGTGATCTGTCAGATAGGAGCTTTTCACACTGCTAAAGCTGTGGTCTCATGGTGCAGTCCTCAGGCTTTCAATGCTCAGATCCCCCAGAAGCACGACTTGACATCTTTAGCAGGGTCAGTTAATCCCCAGAGGCAGGTACATCTTTCAGCAGCAGCTAATGGAAGTTATTTCTTACTCTGGGTTTTCAAATGAGCCTCTGAAACGTGTGGTTGTACCTTTTCTGCCAGAGTGTTCAAGATCCTATGGCAGTTTGTGTGTTTGGGACTTTTTGCTGTGTTCTCAAGTCAGAAAACAGACTGTGCCATGGGAAGGGGTCAGCCCTCAGCCTCTCTGTACCCAGAGTCAGGGAAAAGCTGCATCAGCTTGTTTAGATTTTGTTACAAGGTAAGATGTTGGTCATTAGGAGAACACTGGAGGCAAGAGCTCCTGGCTGGATACTGGCAGTGAGCAATTTGGCACACCATGTCTGCAGTGGACAGCAGAAAGTCTGCAGAAGGGATGTCTCTTGTGTTCTGCAGCTGCCAGAGAGCTTTGCAAAGGGACCATAGAGGTGGTGAAGTGCCTTGTGGTTTGAGTGGAAAGTGTTTTGTTGGCTATGCTGCTGCTTGGTAGTTTTCCCTGTTGTTGGCTTGGCTTGTTCACTGGTTTTCCCCACTGCTCCTCTGTGTCACTGCAGAATTAACCCAGCCTGTGCACACAGCCCAGCCTTGCTGGTGTTGCTGTGAGCTCCCACACTTCCTAACCCCACAGAGATGTGTCCCCATGCTTTTGCAGCTGAAGGACAATCTGAGTCCCTATCCCACCAATCTCAACACTTGGTTCCTTGTCTGTGCTTTCCTAGTGTAGTATGGGAAAGCTTGGCTGTCCTCAGCCCTTAGTTCAGAGTGTTTTCCACCTTGGCAATTAGTGAAGCGAAGCTCTCCAGCTTGATGTGCTGCTGCCTCTCACAACCTGCCTCCCAACCCCAATGCAGCTGCAGCAGAGGGATGATGTCTGGTTCCATGCTGTCGGCATTAATGCTCCTCTTCATTTTGGCAACAGGGGCAGATAGAAGGCAGGAGACACACAGAAGTGATGTTGGCAGAGTTTTGTCACCCCCGAGAAGCTGACAGGCTTTGGTAAGGAAACCACTTGGGCTGTGATGTCCATCTTGGAACAGCTGATGCAGGTCTTTACAATCACTGATTCCTCCTCAGCAAAGGAGCTGAAGCAGAAAGGTTCAGAGAGCAGAAGTGGCCCTCAATGGTGCTGTGAGAAACACTTGTTCTCTGAAGCAGTGTGAAAAGCTGCACCAAGACTTGCAGTTAACAGAACTTAGAGCAAAGCAGCAGTGGTCTGCTGGTAGTGCAGGGTGGCTGTCACCACTGCTGGCACCTGAGTGCCTCAGCAGACTGCTGGTGGTAGGGCAGCTCTTCATCTTGTGGTGCTTTATACCTCTGTTGCTGGTACTGTTTACTCCCTGGTGGGGAAGGAGCTGGGGATCTGTACAGAGCAACAAGCTTGCAATAAATGCAGAAAGTGGAACGATGCTGGGATTTATCTGTCCACATGACTTGTGGGTACATCTCCAGAAGAGCCCCTGTGCCTGGTTAACATGCACACCTTGGCTATCCAGCGTGGGACAGCTTTAAAAGCACCACAAGGACAGACAATGCCACAGATTCTGTATTTACAGCTTTGCAAGTGCATGAGGAAATCTTAGAACCATAGAATGGTGGGGGCTGGAAGAGACCTTTAGAGATCATCCAGTCCAAGCCCCTTGCTAAAGCAGCTCCCACCTAGATCAGATCACACAGGAACGTGTCCAGGTGGGTTGGAAACCTCCCATGAAGGAGCCTCCACACCCTCCCTGGGCAGCCTGGGCCAGGGCTCCCTCCCCTCAGCACTGAAAGAGTTTTTCCTTAGGTTTAAATGCACCTTTTTGTGTTGCAGCTTCATCCCCTCACCCCTTGTCCTGTTGCTGGATACAATAGAAAAAAGTGCTGCCCCAACCTCCTGACACCCACCCTTTAGATATTTGTAAATGTTAATAAGATCCCCCCTCAGTCTCCTCCAGACTGAACAGCCCCAGGTCCCGCAGCCTTTCCTCGTATGAAAGATGCTCCATCCCCTCAGCATCTTGCTGTCCCTGCACTGGCCTCTCTCCAGCAGTTCCCTGTCCCTCTGGAGCTGAGGAGCCCAGAACTGGACACAGGACTCCAGATGAGGCCTCAGCAGCTCTGGCAGAGCAGAGGGGCAGCACAACCTCCCTGGCCCTGCTGCCCACACTCTTCTTGCTGCTCCCAGGCTGCCATTGGCTTCTTGCCCACGAGGCCACGTTGCTGCTCATGGTCAGTTTATGATCACCCAGCACTGCCAGGTCCCTCTCCTGGAGCTGCTCTCCAGCAGGTCACCCCCAGCCTGTGCTGGTGCAGGGGGTTGTTCCTCCTCAGCTGCAGGACTCTGCCCTTGCCCTTGCTGAACCTCAGCAGGTTTCTCCTTGCAGGGTGCAGATACACAGGGAGTCTTTCTGCCTTCTTGTTTAAGTGCCACTGGGATGCCTTCAGTGCATATGAAGAGCACCATCAGCTTTGTAGTAGTGGTGGGTTTGTTGCTGAGATGTTCTGAGGGTCAGAGGAGTTACAGGGAGACAGGAGCTGCCTTCAATCCACTCATGTACTTGGGGAAGCAAGGAAGGACAGCAGCTTTCACGAGTGCTTTCTCCTCGCTGATGGAAGGAGTTCCTCTTCCAAGAGGAGCACACTATGTGTGCAAAAATGAGATGAAGCTGCTGTGCACTGATGTGTTCCCCACAGTGTCCCTCGTGGATGAGCCACTGAAGACACCACTGATGTGTTACTGCAGAATAGCTTATGTCCTGCTAATCCCTCCCAGCACTTAATGTGCTCGATTCCCAGTGCAGGGCAGCCCAGGGAAAATCCTTCAGAGCAGGGAGTGCTTTTTGTATTGGAAAGATCTGGATCAATAACCAGCATCTCCTCCAGCATTTAGAGTTTGGGTTGGTCTTTTGCCTTTAAACCATGATGACAAATAATCAAGACACAGCCCTGAGGTTCATTTTGCTGGATTGTCAGCCCTCAGCCCTCATTAACTGATCTCTGCTGTCAGTTAGCAGCAAATCACCTCCCAGTGTGAGCCTATTAGGACCAGATGACCTGAAAACAAGTGCCACTGCTCCCAGTGGTCTGCTGAGACCTGGTATTAATTAAAGAGAGCCCTTTCCATCTTTGCAGTTGGCAAGAGAGGAGGAGAGAAGGCTCAGACAAGGATAGATCAGTAGACTTGTGATTGTGCTTCCCATAGTCTTCACCCTCTGTGTCTTTATCTAAGGAGAGGGGCAAGCTAATTTCTTTTTCTCAGCCATACAGAAGAGCAGGTTTTGGCTTCGTGCATCTTGCAGTTCAAGTAGAAATCTCAGCAAATCCTTGCAGATAAACTCATTCTTTTCCCATGTGAGAAGAGAGGAATTGCTGGCAGAGGGAAGCAGAGCTTCTCTCTCAGATCCTCTGCTGCATCTGGGGCTGCTGATTTCTAAGCCCATTCTTCTTTTCAAGATTTTTCAGTGTTGAATATTGGATATTTCAATATTTTTTCTCCAATAATCCCTTTTTATTTCCCCAGTACAATCTGATTCACAGCATTGCTTCATGCAAGGAAAGCTGTGCCAGGCCCAGGGCTGAATCTCTTCTCCTGTGCAGTCCTCAGGTGAAGCTCTTGCTTGAAGTGAGGCTGGAAAAGACATGTGAAGGACCAAGTGTAGGGAAGGGAAAGAGGTGAAGAGATTGATGGAACAGGTCTCTTTGTCCCCCTGTGCTGGGCCCTGGGGAGGCTGTAGCTCCAGGGCTGTGTTCAGTGCTGGGCCCCTCACTCACTGCCACAGGGACACTGAGGGGCTGCAGCATGGCCAGAGCTGGGCACAGAGCTGGGGAAGGGGCTGGANCCCCAGGGGAGGTTGAGGTTGGAGCTGAGGCAGAACTGTTCCCCTGAGAGGGGTGTCAGCCCCTGTGCCAGGCTGCCCAGGGAGCTGGGGGAGTGCCCAGCCCTGGAGGGATCCCAAAGCTGTGGAGCTGAGGTGGCTGAGGGCTGTGGAGTAGTGCTGGGCTGGGCAGGGTTAGAGGAGGGCTGGGACACCCTGAGCTTCAAGGTCTTTTCCAACCATAATGATTCTGTCATCTCTTCCATCTGAAACAACTTGTGTGACACTTCTGCCCTGACTCTGCCTTTGCCCAGACCTGCCACGTCTCTGAGCGTCGCTTATGGGGAACAATATGTTTCGAGGAGCCTGATTGCCATTAAGTGACCTAGATTTGTGTTTCTCCTTCTGTGATTGTAGTTTATTTTTATCCCATTCTCTACACACAGCCTCCTTCCTGCCTTTTCTTTCAGTTGCTCTCATTTTAGTCCTCTTCTGAGCACCAAGCAGTGAGTGCTGGGGTGGGTTTTCCCCTCTGAAATGACAGAGTGGATTGCTGTGATTATGCCTCCTGACATCTGGCTGCTGCTCATGATGCTGGGTTACAAATTGCAATTGATACCAGCTGGTTTTCCTGAGCAAGGCAAACAAAAGCAGGGAGTAGTAAAAAGACTTGAGAAAGACCTTGTGTCACTGAAATGTTTGAGCTCTTGGGTTCCCCCGCCCCCCCCCCCCCCCAATACTCTAGTGCCAGGAGCCAATTTTATCATTATGAATGGGGTGGGTTTTATGTGTTTTATAAGTTGGTTTTAGTTTTCAGATCCAAACTCAGTTTGCTGCTGTTTTGCCCATCCCTTTTGCTTCTGACTCAGCTCTTCAGTACCATGGTCTTACGCTGTAGCTTCAGTTGGGGTTCAGGAGTGATTCTTGTGGCTATAATTAAATGCCTGTGAATGAAATCGGATCCAGATAAGAACTCTCTGACTTTCTGGATTGTCCCTGGTGCCAAGACCTGCAGACTGGAGGCCAGTGGTTTTAGCCTGAGGGTTGCCTGACCTGGAGCCTGTGGTGGTGAGTCATTGAGTTTCTCTGTACGTTCTCCTTGCAGAGTCTCACAGCAGTGGTGTTACTGCTGTTGGGGCAGAGCTTTAAACATCAGGTTTTGAGTTGCTACCATCACAGCTTCAGGTTCTGCCAAGACCAGCTACAAATCACTGAATCTCAGAATGGTGGGGGCTGGAAGGGCCCTGTAGAGCTGCTCTAGCCCCAGCCCCTGCCCAGGCAGATTCCTCTGGCTCAGGGGGCACAGGAACGTGTCTAGGTAGGGTTGGAAACCTCCTGAGAAGGAGCCTCCACACCCTCCCTGGGCAGCCTGGGCCAGGGCTCCCTCCCCTCAGCACCAAAGGACTTTCTCCTTGTGTTTAAGTGGAACTTTTTGTGTTCCAGCTTTTGCCCATCACCCCTTGTCCTGGCATTTGAGACAACAGGAAAAAAGAAGTGCCACTCCATCCTCAACAAACACCTTTTAAATACTTGTCTTCTCTTTCTCCTTGTGATACAGAAGACCCTGTGCAGGCTCTCCAAGGGGTTTCCTCTCTTCTGCCAGCACTATTTGGCCACGTTTCTTCCCTCTCCCAGTAAGCAGTGTATTGTCACTCAGCTTGGTGCTTAGGTCATTAGCTCTTTGTCCATCTGCTGTCCACTCCACGTACCCTGGAGGTGCCACATACATCAGTACTGCTGGCATTGGCCTCCCCTTTTTGGCAGGATAGGTTCTAATTAGAGCCTGGCAGGTGTACAGAGTGTGTTTGACATACAGAAGGCTATGAAACTTACCCAGGGAATGTATATTTGAGCTGCCCCCTTGTAATAAGGGCTCCATCCTCCCTTGATGAAAGGAGAAGCAAACCTACGTGTGTGAGATCAGGCACCTCTTGTGATGGGTTTTCCTCCAGTTAATAAAGTAACCACACTTCCCTTCTTCCCCTTTCAAATACACCAGGGTTTGGAACTTCCAACAAGGGTTCTATTAAGTGCAAGTTTGGGATTTATGATCTTCTCAGTACAGAGGCAAATAAAGACATTGTTCTCACTTAGCAACCTGAGCTAAATTCTGACAAAAGTAGGTGTTTTCTCTTGCTTTGATTGAGAGATGTAATGTCATGTAACCATGGCTGCCAGCCAGGCTGGGGGATTTGGTAGTGATCTGTACACTCACAGTGATACCTGCTCAGAGCTGGAACCTTTCCTTGTGCTTTACCTTACTGGATAATCTTGAGTTAAAAAAAAAACCCCAACAAGCAGGTTATTAATGCCATTAAAACAATCTGGTGCTATCAGCTGCTAGTGATTCACCTTGGAGTCACTGCTGGGCATGGCATGCGGGAGGGTGGTTAAAGCATCTCTTCACAAGCAAAGCCAGGCCTTTTCATTTTTAAAATGCCTCCTTGGTTCCTGACCCTAAATCCTGACTCTAGACAAGGGAGTAGTGGTAGAGAATTGATGCCAGGATGGTTTGCTGATGTATAGTGTGCACCAGCTGCTTTCACAAACCATGGAAGTAAATGGAATTGAACTAGAGAGAGCCGGGGATGTTCAGCCTTGGAGAAGAGAAGGCTCCAGAGAGACCTTAGAGCAGCCTCCAGTTCCTAAAGGAGCTGATGAGAAAGCTGGAGAAGGACTTTGTACAAGGGCCTGGGGTGACAGGACAAGGAGTGATGGCTGCAAACTGACAGAGATTTATTTAGATTAGAGATTAGGAAGAAGTTGTTCCCTGTGAGGGTGCTGAGGCCCTGGCACAGGCTGCCCAGAGAGGCTGTGGCTGCCCCATCCCTG